>CM039131.1:38114505-38205725 GCA_022036555.1 Microstegium vimineum
TTCTCGTTGGAAAAAATTTGGGCGGGAGGGGAGTCGTTTGCCAACGTCAACGTGTCTCGTGCACGGTCGTCGTCCTTTGAACGTACTGATGAATCGCTCCGTTTTGTTTTTGTCTGTGGGTGGCAGATCGACGAGGCTGCGGATCGATACGCGTTCGCGGCCAAGATGATGGGAGTCTCTTGGATCGATTGAGGACCCACGTGAAGTCGGCGGCAGTGTTTCCGTGTGAATTCGACTTAGCGCGCATTATATTGGCCGAGTATGGCGCCAGGTTAGAATGTATCGGTACTGTATTGTAACCGGCCAGGTTACCAAAGTGGCCAAAGACATGTATGGATGTGTGGTGGTTTCAACTTTTTATCTTCATGCTCGTGGACAATAAATTTGGTCTGGGCTAACACGGTGTAAGCCTGCGTTGGGGAAGCCCTTAGTAGTCTTGCATAGGGTCATAGTTGCCCGCAGAAGAAGCATAGTCTCATCTAACACCAACAAGAGCGTTTTGTGAAGAGAAAGAGAGTTGAAGGGAGTAAAAAATAGATGTATGATATTCTCTTTTGGCACTGCAAAAGCTGTGAAAGAGAGTTGGAGGGAGCAACCGATGGTTGATAAGTGATAACTCTGGAGCTATTTGTTGCACATGTGGAACAATACTTTTTGCCAAGGCTAACATGTCTATCTGACTGTGTCTGCTCTTAGCTGTAAGATCACCTAGCGCGCTTCTCACAAGTGTGTCGTTTGTACGGTTAAACCCTTCTTCTTGATTAAAATGATACGCAAATCTTTTGCGTATTCGATAAAAAAAACATTTTCCCTTTTCAAGATTTCAAACCTGATGCTATGCACCTTGGTCATCCTTCACTTATCATCTGTAAGGACAAATGTAGAGCTTATGATTTCATATATCAAACATTCAAATCGAGATTAATGCTGACAAAAGCCAATTTGTTCAGCCATGCTGGTAGATTTACGCTCATCAATCTGTTTTTGTTTCAATTTCCATTTATTATATGGCTAATAATATTTTATTTAGAAAGAATTTAGTGGACAATTAGGACTTTCTTGTGGCAAAGGGTTTAAAAAGTCGATAAAGACCCTATTTGTGACAAATCATGGGAATGTATGTATAGGTTTCCAAGCTTCACATGATCATTCTCAATGTTGATGCTCTCCTCACAACAATATTGAGGACGAGAAACTTATTTTGTTCGATGGATCTTGTGGCATTTTCCCGTTTTTGGTGCAAGAGTAGACACTGGCGTTCCCAGATCTGCTCCCGCTACATGGCTACAATCGGGAGAAAATATTTTTTTATATATATAATAGGTGAGAAAAAAACCGAAAATTGAGGACGGGGCAGAGGTCGAGGTGAAATTGCATTCAGGAAAGGAAACTTGTTGCATTGCATCTCACCCGACCCGATACCGTCGTCCTCACGGGTCACGAGTCACGACCAGACACGTACAGAGGAACCTTCTCGAACGCGTGCCCTAGTCTGATCCCTCCGCAGTCCCCACCGCCGGCCAATTTCTCACCTCGCCGACCTCCATTCCCCCGAATCGCATAGCGGAGTCCAGATTGAAGTTGCTTCGGCCCATCCGGCCGTCACACCAGCCCCACGCCGCGCCGCCAGTCGCCGCACGCAGGAGGGGGCGCCCGCGATGCCGAAGAAGATGGGCGTGAACTCCAAGGCGGAGGCGGCCCGCGAGCGCCGCTCCGCCGCGGAGGCCGACCAGCGCAACCGCCAGGACCGCGCCAAGGAGGAGCAGTACTGGGCCGAGGCCGAGGGCCCCAAGTCCCGTGCCGCGCGCCGCAAGGAGGAGGACGCCGAGAAGCGCGCCGAGGCCGCGGCGCGCAAGGCCGAGAACCGCCGCCTCGCCGAGGCCGAGGCCGCCGCCGTCGCCGCTTCCGCATCGGCGCCGTCCAAGGCCGCCGCGCGCAAGGCGTCCCGCGTCGCCGCCCCGCCCCCCAAGGTCACTGAGGCCGAGCTCGCGCGCCTCCGCGAGGAGGAGCGGCTTCGCCTCGAGCGGGAGGCGGAGGCTGCCAAGAAGCGCGCCGCGCGGGTCGCCGAGGAGGAGGAGTACGAGCGCGTAGTGCTCGTCGAAAACACTAACAGGGATGAGTCCCTCATCGAGGCCAGGTCGGTTGAGGAGGCCATCGTGCGGATGTCCGTCGTGGATCCGCAGGCGTCCCTGCCCTCTGACAAGCATCCTGAGCGTCGCCTCAAGTCGACATTTAAGGTATATTAATTTTACCAATTTTGTTTCTTATATACACTCTTTTACTAAACAACTTTCTAGCTATGTGAAATTTGGTAGGATTGCACCACAAATACAAAGAAAACAGATATAAATTATATACTAGTGACGTAGATATATCATTTTTTTTGTATGATTCTGAAACATATATGTGAGTGTGTAATCGCAGTTAAAAATGATTCAGTCCTTAATCTAAGAACTACCATGCTCTCATACCTGAGCTATAAGTTGTTAAAAAAACCTTCTGTATGCACAGATGAACAGAACACCCATCCATGGTAGTGACTGTTGCAATACCTGTAGGAGCCCTTGAAAATAGCACACTATTGTCATACTTGATATGCGATAGCAAATTAATGATGTTGTACTGTTGCATGATTTTCTTTACTCTGCTACCCAAATCAGCCCAATGCTTTGGGACATTCTAATATGCTTAGTGCGATTTTTGAATCCAGTTCCTAATTCCATATTTTACTGCAATTTAAGAATGAGAAATTTAGAATAGTTTCTTCTCAACACATACTGTTTGACTTATAGTATTGCTGCTGAGTTATCTTAAATCTTGGTTGCACTGCTATACTGCAGAAGCAATGTGATCAGCAATATTACATTTTTTTAAAGGAAGAAACACATACAGAATAATGCTTTGCTTATACATAGAATATATTGAAGTGGCATATAATCCATCCGAAAAATTCACAACTGTGGTCTTCTTATATTCACTTTCAACACAACATTTGTGATAATTTTCAATACCTTGACCCTTGGTGTAATTTTTTGTGCTTTAGTTGACAATTTAGTTTTTCTACTGTTTGATATATATTTGGTGATTCAATGCATGTGTGATAATTTTATGATAGGCATTTGAAGAGGCAGAGCTTCCTAAGCTGAAGGAAGAAAAGCCAGGCCTAACGCTGCACCAGTACAAAGACATGATATGGAAACTGTGGAAGAAGTCTCCAGACAACCCTCTTAATCAGGTTTAGCTTCTATCTCCTAGCGATTTTGTACTATGTCTTCTGTTGATTTATCTACAGTAGATGATTTGTATGATCTGCTGTATCTGTCATTTTTAGCTTTAATACATGTAATTGAAATTGTCCCTACACTAATTTGTACGTGATATTTTGAGCTGTTTATCATTCCAGATCTTAGAAATATCAAGTGGTTTGGTCTTAGGCATGCTATTATTTTATTATCCATGCACAGTGTGATTTATGTCTAAATCCTCAAACAATTATTTACGTGCAGGCTGCTGACTGATTTTGCAATCCTACTGAATCACTTGTGTAATTAAAGGCAAGTATTAAATCTCTACCTTAAATAGGTTCATTATACTTATGTCGGATTTCATGAGCAATAGCATATCATGGTTTTATATGCAGATCAACCTCCAAACAGAACTGAACCGCGTTGGTACATTTTTCTTGGAGTGGATGCAACAAACGTTGAACCAGAAAGATGTTTCAGTCTTGGCTAATAATTTTCAAATTACTGGAGTGTATACTGTGGGAGAGGTGCTCTTGTTTAAACTTTGTTGAGGTTCCTTTTAATGTTTAGTATGGTTGGGCACATGTTGGTACCAAACATACTTCAAACGTGATATTTTGAATCTTGAACAAATTGTGTCATGGGCTAAACCATGATATGTCCATTAAGTTAAAAGGCTGCCTTATTATTTGGCTCAATCTCTCTCTCTTTGTGCATATTATGGCTCCGTAATCATTTTAGTGCTTCCCTTCATTTCATCTGAACGACGAGGAACATGTACGGTCGAGCTTTTTTGGATGCAAGTTGTCTAGTTGGTTGCTTGTTAGCCCGTGCATAATGGCCTATTTGGTTCTTTAGTCCCAGGGCTAGGGACTAAAACAGAGACTTAATAAAAGTTTGTATTGATGTTTGGTTCCATGAATTTATATAGACTTAACATCATTTAATACACCCTAACAAGACCATTGTATCCCTGTCTGGTACAAGGAGTGGGGGAAGGAAGACAATAATAAAGGACAAGGGGTGTCAATTGTGGGCTAAAAGTCCTCATAAGCCTTATCCCTTGAGACTACTATCCAGCCTAAAAAAGTTCCTAATTAAGTCCCTAGTGTTTGATTCAAAGAGACTAAAAATAACTTAAAATAAGTCTTTAGTCCCTCTCCAAAAGTAATCAAACAGGCCCTAACTTAGACCAGCGTAACCGTATGCTTTGTCTTGGTGTAGATAAGTTTCATTTGATAAAATTATGTTTGGTTGTCTATATTTTATTGAGTTAAGGTATTACATTTCTAGTAGAGATATAGAGGATGAGACTTTCATGTTTGTGTGACTTGGATGCAGCATTAGGGGCTTTACTTTCAGCACTGTGGACAGAACTAATACGAGCAAGCTGCACTGCGTAAGTCTAGATACATGCCAAATACAGTCAAACAATCAAATACATGTATTGTTGCCATATGTTAGGCCATTACACACCCGAGCTTCGGCATCTAACGGTTCAAAAAGTCTAAATCTTACGTCTTATATCAAATACAAAAGGTATTGATGTTTATGATACTAATAGAGATCATTAAATTAATCTAATGTTCTTAAGTCGTCCAACTAATAGCTATTATCGAGCTCATTAATGTCATGACGATCAGTAATGCGCTATAATTTGTCACAATAGAATCATGATTGGTCGCGATTAGTATCAGAGCCATGGCAACTAGGATCAATTAGACATTTGAAAACTTTGTATTAATCACAACGCATTTTTATCGTAAACCTATGTAGAGATAAAAAATGTCAATAGTAATTTCTATTTAAGTGAAATTTGTGATTTGTTGACTTCTTGAAACACTGTATTTATTTTGGAACGGATCATTGTACAACAGGAATCCAAATGAGTTGGGATGATCTTCTCCACAACGTAGACAAAAATGTTGCTATGAAAGTTGCACTTTAATCTACATGGCAAAAAAAGAAGAAAAAGGTAGGGAAAATGTGCTCAGAAACTAGACGGTTTTTCATCAAGAAGAAAATAGACACCAAAAGTTTGAGTTAGAGAAGACTTGACTTAGGTGGCTGAATATAGGATTACACCTTCCACTAAACTGGTTAAGTTAGGCTCGCTTAGCAAAAATGTAGGCGTGCAGAATTTGCCACTACGTTGCTCGGGGAGAAGACAGAAAAGAATAGCGTTCTTCTGAGCTCGTCATTGCAGGCTAGCTCAGCATCTGCAGGCGTAGGGACTGCACGCCAGCCATGCTAAAACAGCTATTGGAGGAAGTCCATCTTAACATCAGTGACATCGAGTTGCAATATCTCAGCTCTGCACCCTAGTATGGCTCCGATGCTGCAATTGGCAAAGTGGAACCACCGTAAAGCAAGGTCATGAGTTCAATCTTTATATCAAAATGACTGATGGGGACTGAACATGCAGTTATATATTTTTTCCATGAAAAGATTTGTGTATCTGACAGTTAGCATTTGGCTAGTGGCAAGATTGAATAAAGAAATAAAGACAATGTTACCTGGGGTGCGTGCGTCCAAGATCACCATGCACGAATTCCTTGATGTATGTTCCAGCCTATTAAACATATACCAGTGGATTACTAGAAAGAGCAACCAGAGAACTAACGACATAATTAGCATTTAGGCCTTACTTTTGGTGCATCACCTTAATATCTATTAAATTAAACAAATCTAACATCTGGAACATTTTTCAATCCATTTCGATATGCAGAAAAACAACATATACCAACAATGGATAATTGGATATACAAACATGTTCTTTAGAAAATGGCAAGCTAGTCACGATACTAACCTGTGTGCATAGATGCAGCAAGTAGTAGCTTGAGCTGCCTGTGACTTTCTCAATCTCCATCCTGATGAACAAAAATATGTCTCAGATGATATCATGATACAATATTTTGAATAATGGACTATATAAAACTGGGGGTCACCAATGTATAATGCGCTTCCGCTCTAATGGGCTTCTACGATGAAGTACTCTTATTGGGGTCTTCTGTACAATTTCCTACAATGCAGGCACGGCAATGATACAACATGACATGTGTTTTGTCGAACAAAGAAATTTCAAAACAACATCAACCAACACGATAGATTACATCACAGGTTTGTCATACCATATCCTTCGTAATAGAAATATTATGCAGATCATCATCTGTCAGATCACGAGAAGTCCAAATAAGGGCAGTATACTGCTTCTGTGCATTAAAGTAATATAAGCCTTAGTACACAGCACTGAAATAGATTCAGCGATTCAGCTGGTAATGCAACATGAGAGGGAAAAAATTCAATGAAATCCAGAAACAGGTCTAACAGTGTCATCAGGAAAGCGATACCCTCAATTACATAATGTACCTGTTTCTCTGCTTCTCCTTCACGCATCATGGTCCAAATTTCATTACCTACCAACTTGAGATTTCGAACTCTGACCTAAGGAATGATGAGACATAAGCAAATCATATGCAATACAAATATTCAATTTTGTTTAAGTTACTGTGTACTCTACAATTTTGATTCAGTGTGAGAATTTAGTTCTTACATATTTCTTTTCAGAGTTGTTAATTCTCTCTTCAATTTGTTGAACTTCAGTTTCAGATGGAATGGATCGAACATTCAATACTTCAACTAGAAATGGACGACCAGATCCAAGCATCCGTACCTACATATATGATATGTTCAGCACATCGAATATCAACAGGCACAGTTCAAGAATCTACTATAACATTACATCAATGTCTTCTCTCCCAGCAGCATGGAACTTGCAGCTATCACCTCTGCAGATGGCACGAACATTCTCCCCAACTATCTCCTACAATAGCTGTGATACTTAGATGTAGCACTCTTTCTTGAAGGGAGAGTGTGAGAGAAGCTTACCTCAACTGAAGCTTCACCCATTCTCTCATCATCTATTATCCAACATGACTGACTGACGTTCCTTGAAAGCTGAGAGTGAAATGTAGTATCAGGGAACCAGGACCTAGTGAAATAGAAAAGGTATCTACTATGAATGGCAATTCAAGTTAAATGAAAGATAATCATGCATACCTTCAAATATCTTCCACCAAGATATATAGATGATCTCAAGCATGATATTACAAGATGGCAGGGTTTGAACACCTGAAGCGACCGAATTAGTTGATGAAAAAGTTGGTACAGACATTTTCCGATTTCCAACAAGACAATATTATGGTAGTAAAAGAGTAGTCACCTTTTCAGGAGGCAATTGAAATACATTACAGAACTCTTGATCTTGGATGCCCTCAAGAGTCTTGTAGATGAACGAATCGGATTCACTTGTTTGTTTATTGTTGCCATCTTCTGGATTCCTTTTATGGGCCTCATTTGAAGTATCACCTCCATTTCTGGAATCTGTGAAAACATCACAAAAATCTTCAGATGGATGAACAATATGATCATCATCCATCTCAAGTATAATAAAGTAGTGTGTCAGAAGATGAGAGCCAGTATGATGAAACCTGTTTTCCTTTTACGGCTGTTCCCATTCGGCAGTAAACTATGAAGCTTTTGTGAGGCATCACCATGAGTATATGCTAAGCGAATTCTAAATGAATTGTTACCATGTTTAGCATTCTGCAAAAAAATGGTCAAACATGTTCAAGTGAACAAGCCACTATTAACTTTAGAATGTTGTATCACCAGAACTACAAAGAAAATGCAATCAAGAATACACTTACCATTAGTTTCTCGAGTGATGGTGCTATCAAAAGTCGCAAGGCTTCCTTCACTGAAATTGTTTGTTGTGGAAACATTTTGTCCTTGAACCAATTCTCATTGACATACTTTTGTTTCATATATAATCTGTTCAGGTAAAAGTCAATGTGTTATGCAAACATTTATGTGGTACCACATGACATTAGAAAGATAGAGAACGCATCCCCATGTGAATTTAAACAACAGAAAAGAAATTGAGTTACATTGAATCATCCGTGAAGAGTTTAAAACTAAATATGGGCCAGTGCTGGCTATGATTAAACCTTTTCTAGTTAACCAAAGTTGTGATGGCATTATTTACAATATATGATTGTATCCCCTTTTTATATCGATTCTGTATGGCATGATTAAACGATGATATCTCCATGAGTAACCAATAAAAAATTGGAGCAAGAGGATTACTACCGAAGATATTGTTAGCTAGAGATAATTACCTAACTGCACGCTCATTAGCGGCTATAACCGGCGGTAGTGAAATTTCTAGAGAAAACTCGTCAACTTGGTAACCCTCGCTTTGCACTACTTGAGATATCACTGAAGAGGCGTTGTCCATATGAGAAATGCCATTAGGTTTCTCTAGACCTTCATCTCGATGGAAGGCTGGTAGCAATACTCCCAAGCAGACAGAGCAATACACATCATTCGTCGATAGACATGGACAGGAACCTCCATTTATGGAATCATCATGTTCTTCAAGAAAGGAATGCAAAACTGATGCCGTAAGAGATGCATATGAGCAAGCACTGCTATAGGCTCCAAGCAGGCGCAGGATGCAACGCACACAGACCTGCAATGCGGCAGAGTACGAATTATTTTTATCCAATTCTGAATAAAGCATCAAGAGATAGGGCGCACTGTACCGAATGGCTGAAAAGCTTGAAGACAGAGAAAAACTCAAGATTAAAAAAAAAAAAACTCCAATAGTAATGTTACTCGGGCACAGAAGAAACGAAAGAGTGTTCCTCTCCACTGAACAAACAGAAGTCAGAATTTGAAACTGAATGAGGGCACGCACATCACAGAACAAAGACTCTCTTCCTTGTAGCTAATTTTGAAATCTAGAGAAGCAACTGCCCGGGTGAGCAAACTTGCTCAAACAAACGAAACCGATAGTACTGATGTTCTTAGAGCACACGAGAAGCACTAAATGAGCCGCAGCAACGGCTCCACTAATCTAACGGGCTCTTGAGCAGGTGAAAACGAATCGTTGGAGATCAAGCAGCGATTAGTGAACACTCAACACTTCAACAGCACATGAATGAGCAGGTAGGAGCAGCCGTACCCCGACGGAAAGGAGGTGGTGGACAGCGTGCAGCGGCGGGAAGGAAGACTCCGCGGCGCGTTCAAGGATGCTCCTGGCCTCTGCCTCCGCCGATGCACTGGTGTCCGCCATGGAGGTTTGGGGCGAAGGCTTGGGCTTAAACCCGAGCTGATTCCCCGGTGCCCACCACTTGCGCCACGGGTTTGCTGAGAGTACAGAACACTCAATCAGATTACGGTTGATCTCGTTTCAGTCCCTGTCGCTGGAACGGGAGTGGGCGTGGGCGTGGGCGAGCGGCGTGGCAGCGCAAGCGGAGTTCCAGGCGTGGGCGCGGCGAGGCCGATGAGCCAGGATGGAGTTGGGGTGGGGGGGGGGGGGGGGGGGGGGGGGGGGGGGGGGGGGGGGGGGGGGGGGGGGGGGGGGGGGGGGGGGGGGGGGGGGGGGGGTTCCTGGCGGCCGGCGGCGCGGAGACGGTTACGGACTTCCGGTGAGCGGCCGAAGAGGAGGCTCCGAGCGGGCATAGTAGATGGGCTGTAAATCGAAACGAAGTGGGCCAGCAATCATGTCGTGTGCACCCTTTGCTAGGCTTTAGCGTTTCTATAGTGTGGGCTGCCGCTGTTTTGAAGGAGGCGGGTCTGGGCTGGACTGGATAGATCAGGCCACATGAGGTGGGTCACCACTAGTAATTGGGCCTCTATTTGTACTGAACTCTTGATGCGCAGATATCACCATTTTCACGAGTTGAACATAAAAACTATGACAGTTGTCTATATCAGTATTTTTTTTTGTAAAAGACACTTTAAAAAGAGTGCTTCACTTAGACATATCTCCACGAGGAAAACACCCAGTGCAAACGATGGACAAAAAGACACAAAATACATCTAAAAAAATAAGAGTATATCAACCCAAATTGGTCGTCATCTTTCTTCGAACGTCTACTCCCCGTAGAAGTTTCAAGATCGCATTGTAAAGATGGTAAAGAAAAAGGACACCCGCAAACACTCTCACCAAACATGACTTTGAGCATCAAATCATTGAAGATTCCGGACCATGTTGTATAACAGACCAAAAAAAGAGGTCGTAATGCCGCATCGAAAGTCACACAACTGCTACCTCTAATAAACACACTAAAAGATAAGATATGAAGAAGATCCACATATCTGATAGACCAAACTCTCACTAGCCCTTCGACGATGTCAGATCAAACATTGTCAAAGTAGAGAAAGGCCGGAGGACCTTATTCCAAAGTATCATCATCTTCATCACATCGTCAATGATACTAGAACCAATAACCCTGGATTATTAGGGATCCCACAAACCTTATGTAAACTACGAAGGAGGAAGAGATCAGATCCTTCATGAGTTAATCTTTGTTCAGCTAGCGGCCCCACTAATAACTTGATTTAGGGAGACTGTCCAATTTGATAATCCAGGTTTCACGCAAAGGCCCCTTTTAGTCCCTGTCATTTGATATTGTCCATGTAGCAAAATTTTTGGATGAACCCGTTTCTCTTAATGGCTTCATCTAAACAAAGGCAAACTCCTGAGCGCAGCCTCAACGGAGGCATACACCAACAGTAGTCTGACAAAAAAGCAGTGTTGATTGTTAAAGCATATGTTGAGACAACAATACACACAACGCAAGTAGCAGCTTCTTTTTCGTCCGGTGTCGCTTCACGCCTTCTCCCACAAAACCAATAGTTTTGTGCTTTGTCAGCCAAGCTACAATCGCCATGTTCGTTTGATCATTTTTTTTTCAGTGGCTGATAAGTCGGTTGGTGTTGTTTTTTGCTGTTTTATTATGAGATAAAAACAGTGTTTCAGTGGCTAATAAGCCGGCTGATAAGCCAAACGAACAAGGATGTGGCTCTTCTGCATGAGATGGAATTTTGACACTTTGTGAAAGCTACAAGCTTACAACCAAGGTGTAAGCTGGCTGTTTTTTTTTGTCATGGTGCAGTGGGTAAGGTCGAGGTTACAAGCCACGTACGTACGTGGCGTTGGGGCTGGCCCCAAGTTTCTTTTGGCTGTTAGGAGTAATTGTGAACTAGAAGTCCAAAGATGGTGGGAACAAACCAAGAATCCGTCAAAAGTCGTCTGAGGACCATATGGCTGTTGTCCGTTTGATTTTTCCTACCTGACGAAAAGGACTGGCGCTAGCGCGCGCGCCGCACAGAGCTTATATTTATAAAACAGAGAAACAAACAGAATGCAGTCATTATCATTGGTATGAAATGTATGTATGTATATTTATATATATCCCAGCATTTTGTTTGGGAAGAACATGACAAGCAACGGTCTCAGTAGTGCATTGGAATCTCCGGTCACGAACACGCCGCGCGCGCGCCCTACAGAGAGCCTTCTCGATGCCACCCACAAGAATCATCTCTATAGAACATACATATATATAGCCCTAATAACCAAACTCCTAATTATATTGTCACATCCACGCCGTCACAATATACGATTGGTATTATTACAGTTGCATTGATAGTACGTATAGCATATGGCATATATACCATTCATTCATATCATCGAAACATATATGCATGAGCATTCACAAACCATGCAGATCAATAAAATGTTGCATATATAGTATATTGCTAGCTCAGCTCATGGCCGCGACGTCGACGCCGCCGCCACCAGCTGCTGCACGTTGACCGGGTGGACGTAGGTCCCGTTGCCGCCGAAGAGCTGGTTCGCGATGACCGCCGACAACGCCTGGGTGGGATGGTACCTGTCCCAAAAGAAGAAGCTGTTCCGGTCGCGGCACGGCCGAACCGAGGCGTTGCACCCGGTGCCGCCGGCGGAATCCTCAGCTGATGATGAGTCGCAGCACGCGCGGTCGGTCGTACTGAAGTCTGTATACATAATTAGTGTGCAGTGCACACACGCACACACACGCAAATCGAAATGTACACCATCATCAGCACCAGTCAGAAAAATGAATCATGGATCGAGGAGGAGATCGTCGGAAGCTAAGCTAGGATCATGCATGTCAGGAGTCAGGACTCATAAGGATCGAGATAGCATCAGATTATTGGAGTATTACTGTTGGGAGGCGTGGTGGCGTGGCCCAACATGTATCGGGCCATCCCGATGCCGTCTCCGAGGGAATAGTTCATGCCGGGCAGCTCATTTCGGCTGAGGTTGTGCAGCATGGAGTCGATCATGGGGTATAGCCGCATGGAGAGGGTGTTAGCCATGGCGAGGCAGCCGGCGATGTCCTTGTCATTCGACTCGTTGGCTATCCTCCTCTGCGACGGGCAGCACCCGATCAGCGACGGGCTCACCACGCTGAACTTGGTTGCCCCGGCGGCGTACAAGTCCTGATGATCGATCGAAAAGCATGCATTAATCCACGCACGCACGTCGTTTATATTAGGAATGATCATCAATCTTTAGCTAGTTAGGCTACTTCCATTCTGCTAGTCGTAGCTGCAGATAGAGATCTCTGAAGCAGTATATATGTACATACCCTCACGTAGCTCGCGTAAAGACCAACGAGTTGGTTCAGAAATACGGTGTCGTTGCGGGTAAAGTTGTGGTGACTAGGATCTGCGAAGAAATCACTGTACTCGAACAAGTCGTTGCTGCCGACGCTGATGAAGACGAGTGAATTGGAGATGAGGTCGGCCGCCGCCCGTTTCTGCTTCCTTTTCTTGCTCCCCCACGACCGAACCAGGCTGGTGAAGTTGCCGACCTGCTCGGCCATGGAAAACACCTGCCCGCCACACTGCATCAAACAACAGATAACCCAGCCGGCGGACGGCGGTCATGATCGTCATCTCTGCTGACAACCAATTCAACAAAGAGGCCAAGCATTATTGCACGCATGCAGCATACCACATTACTGCCGCCGGTTGTAGGTTGGAGTCCCGAGCCTCCTGACGCGAAGTTGATGCCGCCCGTGCTCGTCAGCCGACTGAAAAACCTCCTCGCCGTCGCGTTCCTCAGGGACAGGAAAGGTGGCGGGCTCTCGGCAAACCCCAGCTGCTGAGCTGTTCTCGATCGTTCCACAACAATTCTTGGTCAGTCATCAGTCTCACTAATCAATTTTCCAGCTGCTCGTTATCAGCAGTTTCCAATCGCTAAAAAAAAAAAACGCTAAAGTACTTTCCACTGACTGACTGACACACATGCATGATGCATACTCCGTATATACCTAGCTGGTCCGCCAAGTTGTAGCCGTTGCTGAAACGGCCGGTGGGTGAGTGGCTGGGGTAGTCGACGCCGTAGGGCGGGTAGTTCGCTTTGCAGCTGTCGTTGACGTTGGGCAGGTGGTTGTTGTTGCCGACGTCCACCAGGGAGTCCCCGAACACGAACATCGCCGGCACGAGGGGGGCCGGCATCGTGTTCTCGCAAGCGGCGGCCTGCAGCGGCATCACGGGCAGCAGCGAGCACAGGACAATAATGAGCACCACCACGAATGCGCCGCCGCGGCTGGCCATTATTCTCCTCCTCTGCTCGCGTCGTATATATACGTCTCCGGCCGCCCTGCTCTCGGCTTACTAACTAGCTCACTGCGTCGATGCTAGCTAGAGATGCATCGTCGTGGCCGGGTATATATAGAGATGCATCTCGAGCAAAAAGACATGAAGGATTTGCTACTGCATGACAGAATGGAAAATGTTTACCTGTCGGTGTCTTCGGATCCCTCGCCCCAGTAAGTAAATTAATAATCCAGAGGATATGCGCATTTTGTTCTGGACTGCCGTAAACAGTGTTAATTAACCTCGCGGCCTCGAGTTCGTCCGCCAGATTCAGGGCGGCCGACAATTAAAAACTGGCTTAGAAGTTCAGTTTCGCAATGACAATTGGTGGGAAGAAGTAACACCGACCGAGTCACCGACAGCTGAACCGTCGTCGTATACGTGCCAGCGAATGGACGAGAAGCCAATTTAGATTGCCAATGGGTGAGAAGACTGAAGAGAAACAGTTCAGGGATTGGGTTTTCAGACCGTTCGCGGCTGCAAGCTAGCGGCGGGTGGGTTGTCGTGCGTGTTAGAATAAACCACGTCGTCTCGTCTTGTCCGTGCATGGCAGCGTGCGTATGCGTGTTAGAGTCGTTGATGGCACGCGGGTACGTGCTCGTGTTGGAGTCCATCAACAAGGTGCATTTGTCGTATACGTCTAGGATTGATGCGTATGTGTGCAGCGTCAAGTTTCCAAATTTGTTAGGATCTCAAGTCGGGTCTGACTCGTGCGTGAAGTCCGACGAGAGCTCGTGGGCGCTGCGCCGCCTGGAATATAAAACTATCCTGTAGACAACAAGGAGTCAGCGTCTTGAGTTGTATGTGCAATCAAAACCAACATACAAGCCGTTTGGCGGCCGGGGTGTTCGTCGCTGGAAAATCTCCGTGTACTGTTCATCTTGCACTTCTAGCTTATGTTCGTGAGCGTGAGCTGAGAGCGTTCGTCGTTGTCCGGGTTCCAACAATTGGTATCTAGAGCTAGGGCGATGGCCGGAGGTGATAAGAAGGCTGAAGCCAGCTCGCCGCATACGGTCGTGGTTGAAAGATCTCTATTGTTTTGCGTAATTGATAAAACCTAAGTACTAACCTAGCTCCGAGTGGTTGAGTAGGTTAAGTACACAAGAGAAGATGAAGGAGACAAGTGATGGAGCTAAGGAGGCTAAGGAAAAGCAAACAAGAGCTCACACTTGCAAATGAAGGAAGAAGGAGGAAACCCCAAGCTATTCAAAGCAAAGGTATACTAGGGTTTTTTCATTTTAGTGATCAAGACACCTAGTGGGTGTGATCACATTTAGGATAGGTAACCGTACTATGAAGATGGGAAAATAGTTAGTGGTTACACCTATCAAGTGTCATTAGGAGTTCATTGCATTGCATTGCATCTAATCCTAATGAAACATCCCTTGTAAACTTGTTAAAGTATGCCATACACATACTCAAGTCAGTGAAACACTTGGTGTTGGCACATGAGATCAAGGGAAGCAAAGAGAAGGAAATTCAGAGCAAGATAGAAGCTCCGGACCAGTTGTGCTTAAAGCACCGGACCAAGGCAAGTGGTCCGGTGGCTACTCCTAGCACTGGCCTGCAACTGATGAAGCGTCGGACCAGTGGCGAAGTGACGCTCCGGACCATAGACGAGTGGCCTGGAGGCTCGGTCAAATTTCAGCAGAAGACAAAGACATGCGTCGGATCACTCGGCATGGTCCGGTGGTGAGATCCGACGGTGAGGTCCGGAGGTCAGATGCTTACTGGATGGCAAGATCAGATCTCTGTGGAAGCACCGGACCACCCTGCATGGTCCGGTGGCTTAGTCCGGAAGAGTGGTCCGGTGGTCGGGTGCTTACTGGACTCTGGGCTCGGCTGAAGCAAAGGCGTCGAACCAGGCGTCAGACCAAGGCGTCAGACCAAGCAAAGAGAAGGAAATTCAGAGCAAGATAGAAGCTCCGGACCAGTTGTGCTTGAAGCACCGGACCAAGGCAAGTGGTCCGGTGGCTACTCCTAGCACTAGCCAGCAACTGATGAAGCGTCGAACCAGTGGCGAAGTGACGCTCCGGACCATGGACGAGTGGTCCGGAGGCTCGGTCAAATTTCAGCAGAAGACAAAGACATGCGTCGGACCACTCGGCATGGTCCGATGGTGAGATCCGACAGTGAGGTCCGGAGGTCAGGTGCTTACTGGATGGCAAGATCAGATCTCTGTGGAAGCACCAGACCACCCTGCATGGTCCGGTGGCTTAGTCCGGAAGAGTGGTCCGGTGGTCGGGTGCTTACTGGACTCTGGGCTTGGCTGAAGCAAAGGCGTCGGACCAGGCGTCAGACCAAGGTGTCGGACCAAGGCGAGTGGTCCGACGGTGCCTGTTTCAGCGCGCCAACGGTCGAATTACAAAGCGTTGGACCACTCGCTATGGTCCGACGGTGGTCACAGGAAGTGGTCCGGTGGTCACGGTTTGCAGCTCCAAAAAGAGAAAAACGGCTAGTTTCTTTGAGGAGGCTATATAAGGGTATGTGACTGGTTTTAGGAACATCTTCTTGTACATTTGGCTGATTGCATACTCTTGTGAGCAAACCACACACACTCCCACTCATCTCTTTGTTGATTTTGATCATCCATTTGAGTGAGTTGAGTGATCAAGTGCATTGCATGAAGTGATTCATCTTAGTGGAACTTAGGAGTTGATACCGCTGCTAGTTTCTTGTTACTCTTGGTGATTGCCGTCACCTAGATGGTTTGGAGCAAGCGGTGTGGATTCGAGAATCTTGGTGTTGTGCTTCGTCGACCACAAGTGGTGATTGTGAAGGGTTCTTGTGCCTTCCCCGCGGGAGATCGCAAAGGTAACTCTAGTGGATTGCGCGTGTCTTGGAGAGCCCTTATCTTGTGTTGGTTGTGAGGCACCCGGTGACGGATTTGGCGTGTGATGTCAATTAGCCCTTGAACCTCCAAGTAAGTGAGCCGACACAACAAGGACGTAGCTAGTGGGTAAACTAGTGAACCTTGGTGAAAAATCAAGTGTCATCCTTGTGTGATTGATTGGTGTTCTTGGAGCTCTCAACTTGATTGGATCAATCCTCTACTCGGCGGTATAATCACCCAACCTATCTCTTTCATACTTGCAAGTAGTATATTAGGTTGTGCCTAGAGGGCTTATAGACTTGAGTAGGAATTGAGTGATCCCAGAGCTATTAGGGTAGCAATTGTGATAGGAGGCTTCGCATCCTTCAGTTTGCTATTGCTAGTCAAAGCTTCGCCACCTTACCATCTAACTTGTTGTTGAGTTTGTTTTAAGATTTCAAATTAGGCTATTCACCCCCCCCCTCTAGCCTTGGGATAGGACCTTACAGTGGTGGAGCGCGGTTTTGGTGGCGTCGAGATCCCAAAGCTGACGAAGACGAACTACCGCGAGTGAGCATTCGAGGAGCGTTGCGGCGACGTCGAGCTTGGTGGAGAGCGCACATGGCAGCTACTGCTCACGGAGGAGCAGTGGGAGGCGCGCCGTCGTCAGCGACGCAACAAGGATCGCGCACGTTCGGACGATGCGCAGAACGGCAGTGGCGGCGGCCGTGACGACGACGACGACGGGGGAGAAGCGTCGCATCGAGCATGAGTCAGGATCGACGCAACTCCGGTAAGGGCAAGTGCTACAATTGTGGTGTCCGTGACCACTTCTCGAGGGACTGCCCCAAGCCAAGGAAGGATGACGCGTTGTTCGTCAACGCTGATGAAGAGCCGACGCTTCTGTAGGTCGGATCGCCGGTGAGGTCGTGGTTTAGGGGGAGATTGTTAGAATAAACCACGTCGTCTCGTCTTGTCCGTGCATGGCGGCGTGCGTGTGCGTGTTAGAGTCGTTGTTGGCGCGTGGGTACGTGCTCATGTTGGAGTCCATCAACAAGGTGTGTGTTGTATACGTCTAGGATTGATGCGTATGTGCGCAGCGTCAAGTTTCTAAATTTGTTAGGATCTCAAGTCGAGTCCGACTCGTGCGTGGAGTCCGACGAGAGCTCGTGGGCGCTGCGCCGCCTGAAGTATAAAACTATCCTGTAGACAGTAGAAAGTCAGCGTCTTGAGTTGTATGTGCAATCAAAACTAACATACAGGCCGTTCGGCGCTGGAAAATCTCCATGTAAGTGCGCGCGCAGAGAGAGAGAACCGCGACGTCACGGCAAAGCTGGCATTGTTGCCAACTGCCAATGCAATGCAAGCATAGAATGCATCAGCACAGACCACAGAGCGGAAGTGGAAAGGATTGTCCGCTTGCTATGAAACTGGATCCTCTGGCGTAGGCAGGTACGGCGGTCTGCCAGTCTCGATCGGCTCCAATCGCCGTCCACGATCCATCCAACGGTGCGTTCGTTTCTTTGGGCAAAATTAAATATGTTCTTGAGGCGCATATATGCCCGCTGCTTGGAATCCTTTTCATACGCTGCTTTCAGGAATTTTGGACGACAGCTGTACTGATTCATCTCCACGATCAAGTGTTGTGTATGTTGTACAACATGTCTTTTGGCTTTGTGAATATGTATGTGTTGGGTGCACCAAGGCGACTGACAGCTATGGAGAAACTCAAGTGGTGAGTCCATGCACGATGAACCTAGAGTGTTAGGACGGACGAGAAGGCTTTGACCAAGAGACCAGAGCCGGAAGAACGGACAATGTGTGGCTCACATTGGGCACAAGAAAAGCAAGAGTATATGGGGGATGAAGACACTGTTGACCGAGTTGAGGACATGTTGGATCAAACAAGGCGAGGCATCACAAGGACTTGGTGGACCAGTAGGTCGTAGGTCGAGGACATGGAGGTCAGACACACATAAACATCGGTGAGTCATGCCCAACGAGGCATGCACGAGGGTTTGCTGGTTTGGTCCTTAAAACCGTGGTTAGTCGACATGATGATTTGGACCTCAAAACCATTGGGAAAGGTTTTTGCTGATTTGGTACTCAAAACTAGATGTGGACGGTTTGGTGGTTTGGATCTCAAAAACATTGGCGCTAGGTTTGAATGGTCTGAGTCTAAAAACAGGGAGTGATGGAGACATGGTGACATCTCGAAGTTTGTGTTGAGGCAAAATGAAGTCGAGAAACTATCTGGTTCGCGGAATCGATGAAGAAAAACTTGACCGTTTTATCCCTATGGGTGTTTGGGATGAGTACTAATGTAAGGTAAATTTGGGGAATCGATGAAGAAAAACTTGACCATTTTATCCCTATGGGTGTTTGGGATGAATACTAATGTAAGGTACATTTGGTAGCATAGTGTCTAAATTTATAAGAGATGGAAGAATGTTAGGCTAAGCTTTTAGAGTATGTCTTATTTTGTTGGTGTGTGAGACAAGGCTATTTGAAGAGAGAAGGAGGGAGAGAGGAGAAATTCTTTGATTGAACTTTTTCACCCTAACCATTGATCTTATACGAGTGGCTTGTAATCATACCTAGAGACTTAATCCAAAGATCAATATTGAGCTCCACTTGATCTCTCCCTAAAATATGATGTTTTTCTTTTCTATGATTTTTGGAGTTATTTTTGTGGATTGTTTTGTTCTTGCTCACATAGGATTTGGGGCAGATTTCTTATGCTAAAATGGCTTATAATTTTTTTGTTCTTGACCATTTTTTGTGGATTAGGAATAGAGTTTAATTAAATGGCTCAAATTATTCTTAATTAAAATTTTGGCAAAAGAAAATGTGCATTAACTATCAATTTGTATTTTCTAAATTTACTTTGAGGTCATTAAATATTTAGCAAAGTGGAATATAAACTTAGTTCAAACTTCATACATCTATTTATTTTATAAAAGATAGCCAAATCTATTTTTTACCTTTTGGGAGCTAAAATTCATCTTAGACTTGTAGTATTCCTAGTGGACATCCATATTTGACTTAGCTATTCGAATTATAAGCTCGTATATCCAATATCTGATGGATACCGCCCTTCTCACATTCCTATCCATATCAAATCCATATTTGATATAAAATGTCTAAACATATGAAAAAGATATTTGAATTAATTACTATCTAATCCTCCTAAATTGAAGTTGTTCTATACTAGAATGTCTAACTTAAGATGAGGACTAAACTATGCTACTCGTGCAAAAAACATATTATTATCACCTTTCAACTTTCCTCTAATGTTCTAACCACAACTATGTGTCTAGGTATAGAAACTAGATGACAGAAACAAACATTATACAATGCACAACACATGTTAAGGTGATAAGATCATGAGAAAGATAATTTAGTTAGTAGTAACTAGATACATATAAATATCATCGATGGGTTATACCTTGAAGACTAAGCTTTGGATGATCAACCACGCAAAGAGATCGTTCGATAGGATGAATCATTTTACCTAGATGAAGTATTCAACATCGCTTCACATCACCGTTGATAGTTCTTGTTATACGACCTTAGTTTGGGTGTAGGCCCCTAGTACGAGAGTTTTTTTTCACGAACCTTTGGTTTGTTCTCGACATAAATTGTTTTGCCCTCATTGATGTATACTAGTGTTACATGAGTGCAACCCCTCTGAATCCCCACACCACAACCCCTATGCTGACACTTTAGTGAGAGCACAAAACAACATCTTCATATGCCACATTTGTGCTTTTTTTTGTCTTAGATGTGACAATGTTGATGAACCATGACTCTAACTAGTATATGTTGGCCATAAGGAATGACAACTAGATCCATGTGGGACGGGCGTCCATAGGTGTTGCAGCCACAGGATAGGAGAGGGTGAGGGCGAGCGTGGGTGTCAAATCACATCCATTGGTCTCTTTGAGTTAGGGCCCAAGATGACCGAGAGAGTCATATGTGATGCAAAATTACTCTTGTAGGTGCATATCGGGGCCCAAAATACAAGAGACGCCATATGTAACCACTGGAGTGTGCAGAGGAAACAAGGAGGGGTGAAAACATTTCCACAAAGTGGATGAGCAGTAGCAACCAATAGTATTATGTCAGACTAGACTGTCCTTGCATGTACTTTTGTTTATTCTTTGTAGCATAGGGCCTGCCAGTTTCCATGGATGACTTCACATAGCAATTAGTATATGCATGGATTACATAGGGTGTGTTTGGGTTCCTGGTTTAGATGTAGCCTGGTTAGGATCCTAGCCTGACTAGACTAAACCTGGTTCCAGCAAGCCAACATGAAGTTGTTTGGTTGTCTGTATTGTCTAAGCCTGGCTAGCCTCACAACGTATTTGGTTACATGTTTTGTTTTGATACAGTTACCTCTTCTTCGAACTGGTAAGTTTACCTCCTTTGCCTAATTTCGTCGAACATGTGTTGCCTAATTTCGTCGTACATGTGACAGACATACTCGGCGTCGGCGAGCAGCAACACACGGCAGCACCACAGAGTCCACGACGAGCTAGCACACGCAAGCAGCACGGTGACCGGTCAACCAGCACGGTGAATGCAGGCAAGCAGCAAGCAGCGAGTCCACGACGAGCAAGCAAACGCAAGTAGCACGGTGAACGCAAGCAAGGGAGCACACGACATGTCGGCACCTCCCCTCTGGTGACGACGTTGCAACGCCTTCAAGCTCGACGGTGACCGGTGGCGCCCGGGGAGGACGGTCGTCGTCGTGCCGGGTCGAGGAGCAGGCCTCACCAGCCGGCGAGGTAGAGGAGCGTGGATCCGACGAGGCCTGCACTCGATCCGTCGGTGACCCGAGCAGCTGCTGCCGCCACTGCAAAAATCCGCCGCCACCACAGAGCCGGTGACCCGAGCAGGAGCCACAACAGCTTCTCCATGGCCTCGCCTTCGCCCCGACCTGAAGACGCCGCCATCCGCGCAAGCAGCAGCCCGGGCGGACCTCCGCCGCAGCCATAGGAGCCACCCAGCAGTGCTTCCAGGCATGTCCCTCACAGGACTTCATCTCCATCGGCTCCTCGCCCATAGGGCGGATGGCGGGGAGGAGAACCATGGCCGGGTGGGTGATGGCCGCCGGCGCGGGCTCGCCAGCCGTCGGGATGGAAGGGGAACGGGAGAGGAGAGCTTGTTGTGTCGGTGGCTTGGGGTGAGGGGAACATGCATCGGAGCTAAGCCAAGCCTGGATTTGGAAAAACGGCCGCTCCCTGTGTTCTTCTGGAGCCGGCTAGCGGGTGGTTGGTGGCTTGCTGGAGTCTGGCTTCGAGCTCCAAACAGGCAACCAAACAGTTTGAAGCTGGCTTTCTAGAGCCTGGTTGAGAGTTAGCCACCCAACCAAACACACCCATATAGTAGCTACTATATCATACAACAATATAGGATGCATGGTCCAGCAGCATGTGTAGTGACAACACATGGAAGCAAAGGGAAGTGCCCAATTTCGACTATGAGGCTTCGCTGATGTATGCAACCAAGTATTTGTCTATAGTTGGTAACAAGTAACAACATGTTTGATATATTAGTCTTATTTAGGGTATTTCTAAAACTTCTGTATTATTTAGTACCTACTCCCTCTGTCCCGCTTTGACTGTCGTTTTAGTAGTAGATTAAATTGTCCATGTTCACAGCTCCTTCAATGCACTTGGACACACCTCTGTACAACATTCAAAGATTCTTCCTTGTACTAGTAAAAGGGCAATGCTACGGTACATATCTTACTTACTATAAGGTAATATCTTAAATAAATATGAGCCCTTAAAACTTTAAATTATTTAGGTTAATTAATTAATTAATGGACATATGAAAAAGAAAAAGAAATCTTGCCGATTCCCCAAGTCACGGTGATGCTTGCCTCCTTCCTTTTCTACAGAGATATAAGAAACTAAAGAAATATTCATTGATAGTAGTATGTTTCAACTGTCCGGACCTTTTATGTTTATATTTTATTAAATTTTAACATGCCGATTTCAAGTTGAAATAATAATCTGAATTAAAACCAGCCAATTTATATTCATATATGATATGCTTATATCTATATTCGAAGTCAAACTACAATAAATAAATAAATAACGTTCTCCGAGTTTTATTTCATGCATATTTGTATTCCATAGTTTATTTCAGAGAGCAAATTTATATTATGATAAATATATAATAAAATAACATTTATGTAGTATCTTAGAGAGCATGTATAGATGTGCTAACATGTTTCGTATAGCAGCACATATGTATGTACGTCCAAAATCACTTGTGGCATGTAATACGGTAACATGGTAAATGTAAGCATGTACCATGTATGTAATTGTGTATATGCGTGAAAATCAAATATATCAAGTCATGTATACGAAATTATATGGTAATCATAATATTTATCAAGTCTAAAGTAACCAAATAAAAAGATCTATCATATCTTCTTAGATCACATGCCCATCAATTAAATCTAGAAAAAATATTTTTTATATCTCAGACTTTCCTTGTTTATCGTGCTTTACAAAATAAAAATTAAATAAATATATATTTCACATATTACCTCCTGTAAGGTAATAGTTGATTCTAACCGTCCGATCAAAATAAATAAATGGCTCACAGTTATTTAGATGTCTCATAGCAAAGGCTCTAGTAAAAACTCTAGTAAAAAGCTAAAACATATCTCAAAGAAGGACAGAGGGAGTATGTGTTCGATGACTAGATGCGCTATAGGGATGAGGAAATCACTCATTGACAGTTCTATCATTAACACACCTGGACGGGTGCCGAAAACATGCTAGCGTCTCACGGGTGCAAAAGAAGATTCACCCTTACAATGTTTATTCTGAGAGCTGTTGTGATACTATTTTGCTGATCTTATTATGGGCAGATGTTTGCTCCACCTGTACCTCACACTCCTATTTGTTGCCATCACTGGCCCAATCTATCACAAGATTGCCGTCCTGAATCCTTTTCTTTGTTGACCATCGGTTGACCTACAAATTGTTTATTGTCCTCTAACATTGGATCACCACCTCTACGTACTAACTCTGATTAGCCTCATATACTCCTTTTGCATCAGTATATAAGACTTAACTACCAATAACAAAGACCAAAAAACACATCTAGTCCTCTCATTATTACTAATGCATGGATGTACGTGCATCTAAACAGGAAAAAGGGCACGTCGAACTCAAATAAAATGTGGTTACAAGATTTATAACGTAAACAAATTAAACTGGCTATGCGCGCAATCTGACAACCACGCACGCAATTCAACTCAATTCAAAACCTGTGTCACTACTGCTGATCACACAGACAAATCATAGCGCATTGCGAATAGTCTTTGCACTCCCCTGTGACAAATAAAGAAATTTCACATATTCTCTAGGGTCGCAGCTCCACCTCCGACCAGCTGCTGCACGTTGATGGGGTGGACGAAGAGCCCCGGGTCACTGAATATCATCGTCGCAGCGACCTGCGCCACGGCTTCGGTCGGATGGTAATCGTCCCAGAAGAGGTGGTTGCTGCGGTTCGGGCACAGGGGAGCCGAGAAGTTGCACCCGTTGGCACCAAACTTCCCGTCGCCGCAGCACGCCCTGTCCAGCACCGTGAAGTCTGTAAAAACAAAGTATAGACATATATACCGTATGTGAGAATTATATATATATCGATCGGAACCTTAATTTTAAGATTCTATAACTAAGAACAAGCAATTTTTGACGACGTGAGGCCGGAGATTTTGATTTACTGAAGCTAGGCGTGGAGGGGCTTGCCAAGACCCACTCGGTCATCTTGATGGAGTCCACCAAGGAGTAGTTCATGCCGGGCAGCTCCCCTCTGAGGCCCTGCAGCATTGCGGCGACCATGGGGTAAAGCTGGGCGGAGAGGTTGTTCGGCGCGGCGAGGCAGCCGTACTTGTCGGTGTCCTTAGGGTCATGGGCTAGGACTCTCTGCGACGGGCAGCAACCCAACAGCGCCGTGCCCAGCATGCTGAATTTCCTTGCCCCGGCGCCATACAAGTCCTGCACCATGCATTTTTTCACTCGGTCTCAGTCAGTCAGTCAGTCAGAGAACGAACCTGATGAAACGACAGAATGAGAATGATCGATGGAGTATTTCGGCGGCGATGCCGATACCGACCGTACCTTGAGGTAGGCTGCGTAGGAGGCGACGAGGCCTTGCAATAGTTCCGTGTCGTTGTTTCGGGGGCCTATATCGATGTACTCGAACAGGTCGTTGCTGCCGGCGCTGATGAAGAAGAGAGATTCGGACAAGAGGTCGGCTGACCTGTTATCCAAACTCGCCCACAGTTGAGCAAGGTTCGTGAAGTTCCCTACCTGCTCAGCCATGTTCAGAACTTGCGTACACTGCACAGAAACAAATGAAATTAACCCGGCCTGTTCAGTGAAATGTGTGTACACGCGGGCACGTGGCAGGCAATCATAAAACGAACTAGCTAGCTGCTCATGAAAATAGCATATGCAAGTATGCATGTGTTACCACTGGTCCGTTGCCGGTTTGAGGAAGGAGCCCCGACCCTCCTGACGCGAAGTTGATGCCGCCCTTGCTCATCCGCGAAATGATCAGGCTTGCGTTCGACGGGGACAGGGACAGGAAAGGCGGTGGGCTCTCGGCAAAGCCAAGCTGTTGTGCTGTTCAATTGATCGAGGCAGGCAACGAATTGGCCGGTCAGACATGTAGTACACGATAATCCTTTCCTGCTTTTTCGAAGAACGTAACTCGCGCATATATTTAGGAGTACTATACCTAGACTGTCTGCCAAGTTGTAGCCATTGCTGAACCTGCCGGTGGGTGCATGGTCGAGGTAGTCGACGCCGAAGTGAGGGTAGTTGGCTTTGCAGCTGTCGTTGCACCTCTCAATGAAGTTGTTGTTGCCGACATCCACCATGGAGTCGCCGAACACGAACATCGCCGGCACCAGCGGCGGCTCCGCGACACCGCCGGCACCCTGCACCGCGAGGACGAGGTCGAGCAGCAGGCACACGGCAGCGAGCCTGCTGCAGGATGCCCCACCGTGGATGGCCATTTTGGTTGGAGCTATAGGCCCTATACGCGGCGGCGCCGTTCAATTCCTAGCTAGCTTGCTCTTGACGACGGAGCTCCCTCGATTACTGCAAGTATGTGTGTCACGCAGCTACGAGTGTGTGTATATATATATATGTAGACACGCGCATATGGATGGAAGTTAAAATAAAAAAAAAGATTATTAGCTAATTGATGACTCGATAAATCGTACTATAACAGACTGTATATAGAGCTGGACATATGTGTATGTAGGCTCATTGGCTCTACTACTATGGCAGTATCTTCCAACACACATCGCCCCGGAAAAGCCGAAGGCTAAATACTCTTTTTGTTCCGTAATGAATTTAAGCTTTGTAGTTCCCGACCACGCGACGGTTACGTCGTCATTACTGAAAATTCGCATGGCTAGGTTCAATTTTGCAACCGTGGCTCTGCAGAGGCCACTGCATGCATGTGCGCAACGCTGATGCAGCTAGACTGAAACGTCTTGTCTCTTGTGTGTTTGCCAGGCTGTCAGCTTATAGAAGACTACGTACATCTTTTGGAGTTTTTACTGCCTGGGCTGGGCCGGACCTTCCTCATTCTCTTGCCTTTTAGGTCCGGCCCAGCCCATGCACATGGTGCAAGACTGCATGAGGCCACACGCGTCATCGCAATCGCACTCCAACGTAGTTGAGAGCCACGAGTTGGCGTCACATCTTGCCGTACATTTTTTTCACCTACAATTGCCAAACTGTCAGTGCCAATCCACGGTGAATACAAAAAGAAGGTCCTTCTTCGCTAAGTACTAAATACTAAACAGTGTAGCCAATGCTAACGCAGTCGAACACGTGTCGGGAGTCTACTGGGCCGCGCCCACCGCCCACCGCGTGCGTGAAAGGATCAAGATGCCCAAAAGGAGAGGTGAATTAGGCTCTTTTTAATTTCTAGACAAGAATTAAACCTATCAAGAGCCAATTAACCCCCTAGTGTCTACCCATTGTGTGTCCTAGTAAGAAAGCGGTAGCAAGCTAAAAAAAGCGAAACCTTCCTACACAATTCTAGTATGAATTGAAAGACAAGTGCGGAAAGTAATGCGGTATAAAAGAGCTAGGGAAAGAGATGCTTGACACAGCGATGTTTTGTCGAGCTATCGAGGAGTCGACACTCCCCCCTAGTCCTCGTTGGAGCACCTCGCAAGGTATAGCTCCCCCTCAATCCCGCGCAAGGGATGAGTGCTCTCTACGGGTTGATTCTTCGCCACTCCGGCTCGGTGAATCGTCCACAACCGATCACAAGTCGATGAAGAAGGGCCGCCGACAAACTCCCCGACGATCACCTTCCTCCAAGCACCACCGGACCGTCTAGGTGATGTCGATCACCAAGAGTAACAAGCCTCGATCTTCACTTGACTCACTCAAGCTTCACAACTAGAGGATGCACATTTGAACTCTTGGATGAACTAGAGGAGAGGATGGATAGATTTGCGAATCACTCTCTCACTCTAGGGCTCTTGCTCTCTTCCCAACCTTCTCAAAAACTTCAGCAACTGAAATGAACAAAGGCAAGGTGGGAGAGAAGTGTGAGGAGCTATAAATAGCCTCTCAGAAAACTGCCACGGGCTGGCACTTTAAGTTGGCGACGGACGCTCCGACGCCTAGGTGACGGACGGTCTGTCGCCCTGCCCAACGGTTAGTTCTTCAAACTGATTTGGGCGACGGACGCTCCAGCGCAGTCCGACGGACGCTGAGGCATCAGCGTCCGACACCACTTTTCGTTTTGCACTGAAAATAGCCCTACTGGAAGGCCGACAGACGCTACCCTAGCGTCCGACGCCAAGGCGACGGACAGCGTCTGACGCCCTCTGACACTCAGGGGCTCAAACTGGGTGGCCGACAGACGCTACGTCATCTTGACGTCAGCGTCCCACGCCATCGTCCGACGCGACGGACAGCGTCCGGCGCCTCCAGACTCAGCGTCCGACGCCCAGTAAACTTCTTTTTCAACTCCGGTTTTCGTCGCGATGAAATCAGAAGAAGTTCTTGGCTATCTTACGGTCACCATATGCTTGCTTAGAGCTAAGGAAGTCAAGTGTGCGCCACACCTAAGTCATGAAGCTTTCCTAAGTCAAACTACTAGTCTCAACCCCTCTCGATAGTACGATCAAAGATCAAATAAAAGCCCTATCTATTTCTAAGTGCCATTCATCTCCTTATGGCACTTAGCCTATCATTCTAGGGTCTTCATCATGTCTCTTTGAAATCCGAAACGATATCCATCTTGGGGGCTAAGTGATAACCATTGATGCCCATTCATGTTGATCACTATGGCTAAGCTACGCATAGCCTCTGCAAAACACACGTTAGCCATAATAATTGCTAATTGTCGTTAATCACCGAAACCAATAGGGCCATGATTCTTCAATCTCCCCCTTTTTGGTGATTGACGACAATAACTCCTCGAGTATGGATATAGGATTGAAAGGTTAGGATTTCAGGTGACTTGAAAGGATTGAGCAAGGGTTAGTGAATGAAATTTAACAATACTTGCTCATCCTTGCCAAACCACAAAACATGGTACTCATGGATATAAAATAGAATTATGGTACCTCATGATATTCTCTCATAATTATCGGAGTAAGACGCGGAAGCTCAAATACCACTTGATCATAGAGACATATCATGAACAAGAGACAACTCACAACATATATTAGTGAAAAGCAAGAGAAAGTCTCACAAGCACAAGGATCTCACTAGCATCAATCATCACACATATACACAAATGCAATAAGATACACATGATGACATGAGTATGAGGGAAATAAAATCACACAAAGAAACGAATCCCTCCCCCTATCTCTATACTCGACCCTCTCTCCCCTTTGGCGTCAAGCACCAACAACTAAGCATCTGGGGCTGGAGAAGAAGGCGAAGAAGCTGCAGCCTGGCGATCGAGCATGATGAAGTCCTGAAGACCTGACTCGTCTGACTCAACATCTGCCTCGGCCTCTGCAGGGGTGGGCGCAGCTGGGGTGACCTCTGGAGCTGACACTGGAAGCTCTGGAGCTGCTGACTGAACTGGCTCCCCCTGAGGCTCAGCTGGTGCCTCTGACGGTCCTGCCTCTGAAGTAACGGGTCTGGGAGCCCGACGAGTGAAGACTCGAGGCGGTGGAGGAGTAGACACTGCCAAAGCGACCAGAGATACTGCTGCCACAAGCTCTACTGGCTGGGACTGAGGTGGAGTAGATACTGCCACTGTAACGGCCTCGTCCTGCTCCTGTGTCTGAACTGGGGCCTCGGTCTCAACTGCCTCAACTGCTACTGAGATAGCATCTGTCTGAACGGCAGCTGGAGGTGTGGTGACTGTCTGCGTGGACTGATTTGGTGCGATCTCCGACGAGGCAACTGAGGAAAGATAAGTGCCCGTCACCGGAGGATCCACCTCAAACTCTAGAACTCCTGAGTCTGGCTGAGTGGCTCCTGGAGAGTCATCTCCTGTGATCTCCAAATAAGAGGTCGAGAGGTCACACGAGGCCTCTGCAATGGTGGTTCCCCGGATAGGGGTGAAGCCTGTCTGAAGCTCACCGGGCGAAACCAACCATGAGGACACCTGTGTCCTCGGAGACTGGCACTCTGGAGAGGCAGGTGCCTAGAAGGGTGCGACGACTGGTGCCTGACTCTGCGGTCCTCGGGACGGTAATGCTGGAGTCGGTATCACGACCACTGACGGCTGTTGCTGAGAGACCCCGGACATCTGAAGCTGTGGAGTGACGGTCTGTCCGGAGGTCGAGCCAAGGAGACGCTCAAGAAGCATAGTTTGAGTCTTCTGAATTTCAGCCTGCTGCATCTGATAAGCTAGGAACTGGCGCTAAAACTCATCCTGTTGGGCCTGAGTCTGAGCCTGAGCTGCAAGCTGCTGAGCTTTGAGTCTTCGAACATCTGCAGCCTGTCGTCTCTGCTCCTCTGCCTGTCGTGACTGCTCCTCCTGCATCCTCGTAAGGAGGGTAAGAATCGTGGCCTCGGAGGTGCCTCAAGTTGGAGCTAGAGCTGGACCTAACCCTCCTGCCTCATGGTCATGAGACATCGGTGCGTACCCGCGCATCAGCCTGTAGTCGTCGTCTGAGCTGTCAGAGTCCAGATCCTCTCTGTAGGCAGCCTCGGCAGCGATGTCAATTTAAGCATCAAGATCCACAAGCTCTGCCTGGGCGATCTGCTCAACTCTGGCGTCATTGTCCTCTGCTGACTGAGGTGGCACACCTGCCTGCCTGGTGCCTGGACGGTACGCTCTGCTGGGGCGTGGCAGGTTCCCGTGAATGACCAACTTGGCCATCGAGTAGACGGGGAATTCAGTAGCTGACCTGGTAAGCGTGACCCGTAGAGCTCCAGATCGAGTCGTGGCCACTACCAGGTATGAAATCCAATGTGCAAATTGTAGCTGTCAGTGTCCTCTGAACCCTGCAGCGATGATGTCCTCAAGCTCGTTGACTATCAAATCCCAAAGATCAAACTTCTCCTTCCGGATGATATGAGCAAGGAGCCATAGCTGAAGACGGGTAATAGTGTCCTGGGCTCCAATCCGGGGAAGAATGGTACGTCTGAGTACCTCATGGAGAATCCGAGCAAGAGGTGTGAGGTCTCTCGGAGTGCGGCTCGAACCCTCGGTGAAAGGTAGCTGGAAACACGGCCTCACGTAATCTGTAGATGACACTATTCCATCGTGAGGTCGGCGAGGTGCCTCCTGATCCCCATAGCAAAAACTGTGAATCCTCGTAGAAGAGGACTCTAAGTGGAATAGCTCTCTGAATCGAGCTCCTGTGACCCTGAAGTCGTGGCCTTTAAAGTCGAAGTGAAAGAACTTGTGGTCAGGAGAGATCCACAGAGAGGCGTAGAACTGATAGACCAAGTCCTTCTGATAAGCACCGGATCGTCCCATCAAATCAGTCAGGCCCTGAATATACTGCAAGTGTTGGAGAATCTCTGGACCACCGACACCCTCTATGTGAGTAGGTGGGAAAAGTCTGTGCGCCCTAAGAGGAGCGTCGGTCTCAACGTACGCTCTGTAGAAATCCTCGTGGATAGTGGTATAGAAGTCACGTCCAGCACGGGGTTCCCTCTGAGCGGGGAACCAAGACTAAAAGTCCACGAAGCGGAGTAGTTGGACCTGCTTGGCTGTGAGAACCCTGACATGATGCCTCACTAGATCTGGTAGCTGAGGTCTGGGAGGACTAGGAGGAGCTCCAGAGCCTCTAGAACGTGTAACTCTGCGACTCATCAGCTCCCCAATCGAAGAGTGGCCTGCGGCCTCTGTCTGCTCAATCTCTTGAACCGGCTCTGCCTCCTCTGGCTCAGTAGCCTCTGCGGGCTCTATCTCTGGACGCGTAGGGGATTCACGACGCGCTCCACGGCGAGGCGAGAGCCTCAAGCCGGCGCGACGTCCACCTCGCTCTACGATCTCTGCGGCCTCTGCCACTGCAACTGCTGCTGCTGAATCTGGATCCATAAGTGGCCTCTTGCGCTTCTTGGAAATAACCTTTTGCTTGCCCCTTCCCCGATCAGTGGGTGGACGCGGTGGAGGTGGAGGGTCACCACCACTACCGGGAACTGGGCCGATGTTCTTCGTTCTTGCCATGGACATACACTGGATAAAACAAACTGTCACTGTCAAGAGATCCTCAATTGTCAAATCACAACCTCACTGCCCACTGCCAACTGACAATCACTGAGCAACACAAGCAATCAAGATTGGCACGACGGCCCTGGACTGTCCTTTCGAGGCTTTGCCTCGTTCCTTACTCGCGGGCTTTGCCCTGAGTTCACTGCCACTTCCTCACTGTCACAGACCCTGCTCGAATAGATAGATAGGGATAGATAACATATAAGCATGTAGCTAGATAGGAGTGGGTCTATATAGAAGCATGAGAATAGATAAGAAAAGAATCGAATCTGCCAATTGCCATCATACCTCTGACCACTGAACCGAGCATAAAAAGAAGGGGTAAGTTCCTCGGTCGATTTCAAAACACAATCCGCAACCTTGACCACGCAAACGAGGTTGATTAAGCCTCCAGAAGAGCCTTGGAGGAGAGCTCCATGGCTAAGATGCCCCTGCACGGCTGAAACGCGTGAGGCAGGGGAAGGGCGGCGGCGCTTGGAGGGGGACGCCGGCGAGGGGAGGCGCGGCCCTTGAGCGGCGGCGGCGGCGGCGCAGAGGAGAGAACGGCGTGGCTAAAACGAGCTCTGCGGCGGTTATGGCATGGGAGAGCGGGCGACGATGGCGTACGGACCGACTGAAGCGACCGAGAGGGAGAAAGAAGAGACGGGGACTTTTTAAAAAAAACAATTCAGCCTTAAGTTCACGACGGACGCTCCGGATTGGAGCGACGGACGCTCCGTCGATGTGCGACGGACGCTGGACAGCGTCCGACGGCATCGTCCGTCGGGCTTCCAGAACAGGTTTGAAACGCTCAAACGCATTGACCGCGTCGGACGCTCCGCGACGGACGCTGGGGAGCGTCTGTCGCCCTGCAAACAGGCAAAGTTCAGTCTTCGGACGATCGCGACGGACGCTGAGGCATTTGTCGTCGAGCGTCCGACGCCCTTTAAAATAGAATTTTTCAAATTGGATTTTTGTGTCTTTCTCCCAACCAAGTTCCAATCCAAATAAGATCCAAATAACACCTGATTGGACTTGATATGAGAACCATCTCTCAAACTCTCCTTTTCAAATAGTTTTCCATAGGCTTAGATTTAATTTTAGCTCAAAATATTCGAATGGAACCTTCAAGGAGACATCATATGGCCACAAGAGGGTATAGAAGTGACTTGAGCTTGGAATGCTCCCCCTAAGTGGACGAACACAGAGGATGCTCAAACTTAACCGAAAAGGAACGGCAAACAACACATGCACATGCAATGCATTTACAAGAATTTGAATTTAGGTTGCTTGCAAGTTTAAACCATGATTTGGACTTCTTCACACGTTCAAGAACGGTTATTCCAACCATGTTAGGCAAGCCTATGTGCATTACTAAATTAACATGATTATATTACACATGATGCAAGGTTGGTTCACACAAGATCATCTTTTAGTGAAGTTAGAGTGATCAAGCACATTCAACTCGCTTCTCAACCTACAAAAGGTTGTTTCATCGAGAGGTTTAGTGAAGATATCCGTCAATTGGTTTTCGCTAGAAACTCCCACTAGTGTGATATCTTTCCTAGCCACATGATCTCTAAAAAGTGATGACGAATATCTATGTGCTTGGTGCGAGAGTGTTGAACCGAGTTATTAGCAAGCTTTACGGCGCTTTCATTATCACACAAAAGTGGAACATCTTTTAAAACAACGCCGTAATCAAAAAGTGTTTGGGTCATGTATAGGATTTGTGCACAACTTGCTCCCATGGCAATGTATTCCGCCTCGGCGGTAGACAATGCCACATTGTTTTGCTTCTTGGAAGACCAAGAGACAAGAGATCTTCCTAGCAAATGGCAACCGCCGGAGGTACTCTTCCTATCAACTTTACACCCGGCATAATCCGAATCGGAATAGCCACAAAGTAGGAAGGGAACTCCTTTGGGATACCAAACGCCAATGCTAGGGTGTACCTTATGTACCTAAGGATTCTTTTAACCGCACTTAGATGCGACTCCTTAGGGTTTGCTTGAAACCTAACACACATATACACACTAAACATGATATCCGGCCTAGATGCGGTGAGGTAAAGTAAACTACCGATCATAGAGCGGTAAAGAGTTTGGTCTATCGGTTTACCTCCCTCATCGAGATCGAGATGCCCATTGGTAGGCATTGGGGTCTTGATTGGCTTGCAATCCTCCATCTTGAATTTCTTGAGCACATCATTTGTGTACTTCTCTTGAGATATGAAGGTGCCCTCCCTCAATTGCTTCACTTGGAAGCCAAGGAAGAAGGTTAGCTCGCCAATCATAGACATCTCGAACTCCTTGGACATAAATGCACCAAATTCCTTGCTATGATCTTGGTTTGTTGACCCAAATATAATGTCATCGACATACACTGGCAAACAAAGATCTCTCCATCTAGCACCTTGGTGAAGAGTGTGGTATCGACTTTCCCAATCTTGAATCCCTTCTTGAGTAGGAAGTCCCTTAGCCTCTCATACCAAGCTCTTGGAGCTTGCTTCAATCCATAGAGTGCCTTGGACAACCTATACACATGATTAGGACAATTTGGGTCTTCAAACCCGGGAGGTTGTGAGACAAAAATAAGTTCATTGATGAAACCATTTAGAAAGGCACTCTTCACATCCATTTGAAAAAGTTTCATTTTGTGATGTGAAGCATATGCCAAAAGGATACGAATGACTTCTAGTCTTGCAACCGGTGCAAAGGTCTCCCCAAAATCCAAGCCTTCAACTTGTGAGAACCCTTTTGCCACCAATCTTGCCTTGTTCCTCACAACCACGTCTTGATCATCTTGCTTGTTCCTAAACACCCACTTGGTGCCAATGATTCTTGCTCCTTTGGGCTTTTCTACTAGTGTCCACACTTCGTTTCGGGTGAAGTTGTTCAACTCTTCGTGCATGGCGTTCACCCAATCCGAATCCGCAAGTGCATCCTCCACACTAGAAGGCTCAACAAAGGAAACAAAGGAGTGATGCTCAACATAAGAAGCAAGTTTAGATCGAGTTGTTACCCCCCTTGATGGACTCCCTATGATAAGGTCTTGTGGATGAGCTTGGAGCATAGGTGTAGATCTTCTATCAATCACTTGGGAGGAGGTTGTGGTGCATCAACATCACTAGCTTGTGCCTCGGCTTGATCTTGTGGGATGAATGTATCCTCTTGTGCTTCCCTCACTTGTTCTTCATCAACTTGAGGCGTGTGCGGTGGAGAAGGTACTTGATTTGCATCATCTTCTACTTCCTCCACCTCTAGTGGGTTGATGGCACCAACGGGCATATTCTTCATAACCTCCCTCAAGGGTTCATCACCTACATCATCAAGATTCTCATGCTCTTCTTGAGAGCCATTAGTTTCATCAAACTCCAAGTCATATGTTTCTTCAACTAGGCCGGAGGCTTTGTTAAATACTCGATATGCCTTGGATTTAAGTGAATAACCAAGTAAGAAACCAATGTCACATCGCCTTTGCAACTTGCCCAAGTGTTGACGCTTCTTGTAGATGTAAACTTTGCATCCAAACACTTGGAAGAAGGATATATCATGTTTCTTCCCATTCACAAGCTCATAGGGGGTCTTCTTGAGAAGCCTTTGGACAAATAGTCGGTTGGCCGCATAGCATGCGGTGTTGATTGCTTCGGTCCAAAACTTCTCGGGGGTGTTGTACTCATCAAGCATTGATCTTGCAAGTGTGATTAGTGTCCGGTTCTTTCTCTCTACTACACCATTTTGTTGAGGGGTATAGGTGGCGGACACCTCATGCTTGATTCCAACTTCATCACAATAATCTTCAATCTTGGTGTTCACAAACTCGGTCCCATTGTCACTTCTTATCTTCGTGATCTTCATATCAAACTTATTTTGGGCTCTAGTTGCAAACTTCTTGAATATTGATTGAGTCTCTCCCTTGTCTTGAAGAAAGAACACCCAAGTGTACCTAGAGTAGTCATCAACTACCACCAAGCAAAAAAGATTTCCCCCAAGGCTAGCATAGGTGGTAGGTCCAAATAAATCCATGTGAAGTAGCTCTAGGACTCTTGAGGTTAACATGAAAGCTTTGGTGGGATGGGTGTTGGCCACTTGCTTGCCGGCTTGACATGCACTACACAATTTGTCCTTTTCAAACACCACATCCTTCACACCTCTAACCATCTCCTTCTTGACAAGTTTCTTCAAAGTTGACATTCCCACATGTGCTAATCTTCTATGTCATAGCCAACCCAAAGAGCTCTTGGAGAATAGACATGTTTGCAAACTAGCTTCATTTGAAGTGAAGTCCACTAGATAGAGGTTGTTGTGCCTAAACCCTTTGAATATCAATGATGAATCTTCAATCTTGGTCACAACCACCTCATTTGGAGTGAAGAGACATTGGAACCCGAGATCACATAGTTGACCAACCGAAAGCAAGTTGAAGCTCAATGATTGCACTAGCAAGCCATTTGATATTGATTGATCATTGGAGATTGCCACTTTGCCTAGGCCTTGCACTTTGCCTTTTGAATTGTCCCCAAAGGTAATCTTGTCTTGCCCTTCACAATCTTCCTCAAGTGTTGTGAACATCCGGGAGTCACCGGTCATATGTTGAGTGCATCCACTATCAATCACCCAATGACTTCCACCGGTCTTGTAGTTCACCTACACACAAACAACTTGAAGTTAAGCTTGTTGTTTGGGAACCCACACTTGGCGAGGTCCCATAGCCTTGTTCACCAACTCCTTAGCAACCCATAGCACTTTGGGCTTGTTCTTCATCTTAGGACCGAGAAACACAACTAGGGGTCTACCCTTGGAGTTCTTGTTGATGACGAAGTGTGCATCATGAGCAAAAGGCCTTGTATGTTTGGGCAAGGTCTTGGGAGGTGGAGTCTTGCATTGGAACTCAAAGTGACCCTCTTGACCACATTCAAAGCACTTCTTTGGCTTGGGCTTTGGTGTGTCATAGTTGTTCCTCATGGCCTTGTTCTTGTAGTAGTTCATTGCTTCTATCTTGACTTTGGCCTTCATGAGTTGGTTCTCCTTGAACCCAATACCGGACTTGTCGGTCTTCATGATAGTGTTCATCAAGAGCTCACTTTGAAGGTTGTGGCCCTTGGTGAACTTCTCCATTCCACTTGCTAGCTTGATCTTCTCAACCTTGAGCTTTGCATTTTCTTCTTTGAGAGAGTTGATCAAGGTGATTGCATCATTGTCATCTTGCTTGGCCGAGTTGATGGTGAAGGGCTTGTTGGCCTTGAGGTTGATTAGCTCTTCCTTGAGCTTTGAATTCTCTTGCCCCATCTTCACATAGTCATCATACTTATCGGCCTCAACTACCTTCTTGCCCTTGCACTTAGCATTTTTCTCACTAGCAACTTCATCAAGCAAGTCCTCACAAGAAGTAGCTATATGACACTTAACAACCGGGTTAATAGCAACATGTGTAGCAAGATCATTTGTAAGCAATTCATTAGCTACCACAAGTGTGTCGTGTTTATTTCTAACTTGGTTGTAGTCATCTTTTAGCAAGTTGTATCTTGTATGGAGCTCTTGTGATGACCTCTCAAGCTTATCATGTTTCTCATTAGCTTGCTTGAGTGAGGCTTTGAGCTCCCTAGTGCTAGATGAGAGAGACTTGTTCTCAACCTTTAAATCATCATTAGCACTAGACAAGTCATCAAGTTTAGCATGCAAGTTATCATTTGCTTTCTCTAGAGTTTCACTTTTAGTTTTGTACTTCCTAATGAGCTTAGTGTATTTGTTGCAAATCACAATTAGCTCATCATAGAAAGGTGCCTCAAACTCATCATCACTATCATCACTAGAGATAGCCTCATCATCATTTTCCTCTTTTTTACCTTTTTGTCACCTTTAGTCATGAGGCATAGGTGTGTAGAGGATGAGCCCGGAGATGATGGAGGGGGTGGCGGTGGAGTAGATGATCCAATCACCAAGGCCACCACCTTCTCATCTTCGGATGAGTCACTAGTGTCTTCAATGTCGGTGAGCCAATCACCAACAATGTAGGCTTTGTCATCCTTCTTCTTCTTGTGGAAGTTGAAGTTCTTCTTTTTCTTGAATGGTTTGTCATCTTTCTTCTCCTCATCACTTGACTCATCTTTGTTGCCTTTGTTGTACTTGAACTTGTTGTTGAATTTCTTGTTCTTGTACTTGTCTTTCTTCTCTTCGGGGCAAGCATGAGCCAAGTGTCCAAGCTTGCCACAATTGTAGCAATCCATTTTGGAGAGAGGCTTCCTTGAAGAGCTTGTGAAGAATTTCTTCTTCTTTGAGTCAAACTTGACTCCATTTTTGTTTAGACTCTTCAACATCTTTGTTGTCTTCTTCACCATGAGGGCGAGGTCATTATCATCCTCTTCATCACTTGCGCTCTCATACACAAGTTGCATCTTGCTCTTCTCCGAGGAGGATTCCTTGAGAGCCAACTCCTTCTTCTCTTCCTTCTCTTTTTCTTTCTTCTTGAAGGAGGAAGAAGAGCCACCATCACCAATCTTCATGTACATTTCATGGGCATTGATCTTGCCCAAGACTTGTGTTAGTGTAGCGGCGGAGAGGTCCCCTTGGTGAAGCACCGTGACGATGTGGCCATACTTCTCAATTGGCAAGACACACAAGATCTTGCGTACCACATCGGCTGACGCCATTTGGTTGAGCCCAAGTCCATTCAACTCCTCTACAAGAATATTAAGACGTGAGTACATCTCATTAGCATTCTCATGAGTAAGCATAGTAAAGGAGTTCAACTTGGCCATGACCAAATGGTAGTGTTCCTCACGCTCACACTTGGTCCCTTCGTGTAGCGCACAAATGGTTGTCCAAACATCGTTAGCGGTTTTGCAATTCCACACACAATTGAACACATCCTTGCCAATGTCACGGAAAAGAATGTTCTTTGCCTTGGAATTGTTCTTCTCAAAGAAAGGATCATCGGCAAACACGGTGCCACCTATGGTAGCGGCTTTGTGCACACCGAGATCCACGGCCTCAAGGTAGGTCTCCATCCGCACTTTCCAATACGGAAAATCATTCCCATCAAACATGGGTGGCAGTCCATCCCCATGGGACATCTTGCTCTAGGCGGTAAAGCCTAATTTGAGACCAACCTAGCTTTGATACCAATTGAAAGGATCAAGATGCCCAAGAGGGGGGTGAATTGGGCTCTTTTTAATTTCTAGACAAGAATTAAACCTACCAAGAGCCAATTAACCCCCTAGTGTCTACCGATTATGTGTCCTAGTAAGAAAGCGGCAGCAAGCCAAAAGAAAGCGAAACCTTCCTATACAATTCTAGTATGAATTGAAAGACAAGTGCGGAAAGTAATGCGGTATAAAAGAGCTAGGGAAAGAGATGCTTGACACAGCGATGTTTTGTCGAGCTATCGAGGAGTCGACACTCCCCCCTAGTCCTCGTTGGAGCACCTCGCAAGGTATAGCTCCCCCTCAATCCCGCGCAAGGGATGAGTGCTCTCTACGGGTTGATTCTTCGTCAATCCGGCTCGGTGAATCGTCCACAACCGATCACAAGTCGATGAAGAAGGGCCGCCGACAAACTCCCCGACGATCACCTTCCTCCAAGCACCACCGGACCGTCTAGGTGATGTCGATCACCAAGAGTAACAAGCCTCGATCTTCACTTGACTCACTCAAGCTTCACAACTAGAGGATGCACACTTGAACTCTTGGATGAACTAGAGGAGAGGATGGATGGATTCGCGAATCACTCTCTCACTCTAGGGCTCTTGCTCTCTTCCCAATCTTCTCAAAAATTTCAGCAACTGAAATGAACAAAGGCACGATGGGAGAGAAGTGTGAGGAGCTATAAATAGCCCCTCAGAAAACTGTCTCGGGCTGGCACTTTAAGTTGGCGACAGACGCTCCGACGCCTAGGCGACGGACGGTCCGTCGCCCTGCCCAACGGTTAATTCTGCAAACTGATTTGGGCGACGAACCCTCCAGCACAGTCCAAAGGACGCTGAGGCATCAGCGTCCGACGCCCCTTTTCGTTTTGCACTGAAAATAGCCCTACTGGAAGGCCGACGGACGCTACCCTAACGTCCGACGCCTAGGCGACGGACAGCGTCCGACGCCCTCTGACACTCAGGGGCTCAAACTGGGCGGCCGACAGACGCTACGTCATCTTGACGTCAGCGTCCGACGCCATCGTCCGACGCGACGGACAGCGTCCGACGCCTCTAGACTCAGCGTCTGACGCCCAGTAAACTTCTTTTTCAACTCCGATTTTCGTCGCGATGAAATAGGAAGAAGTTCTTGGCTATCTTACGGTCACCATAGGCTTGCTTAGAGCTAAGGAAGTCAAGTGTGCACCACACCTAAGTCATGAAGCTTTCCTAAGTCAAGCTACTAGTCTCAACCCCTCTCGATAGTACGATCAAAGATCAAATAAAAGCCCTATCTATTTCTAAGTGTTATTCATCTCCTTATGGCACTTAGCCTATTATTCTAGGGTCTTCATCATGTCTCTTTGAAATCCGAAACGATATCCATCTTGGGGGCTAAGTGATAACCATTGATGCCCATTCATGTTGATCACTATGGCTAAGCTACGCATAGCCTCTGCAAATCACACGTTAGCCATAATAATTGTTAATTGTCGTTAATCACCGAAACCAATAGGGCCATGATTCTTCAGTGCGCCCGGCAACACCGCGAAGGGGGGAGGAGCGACCCGCACGCACGCACGTGTCCCACCCGACTCGCCTCTCTCCATTTCTCCTCGCGCGCCCTCCCCTCTCGTCGAGCTCGCCGCGCGTCGCTGCCCGCTTGCGCCTCGCCGAGCTCGACGCACGCTCACGCCCACCTCTCGTGCTGGCTCCCTCCCTTCCCCTCGCGTCCCCTTTTCTCCTCCATCTCCGACTCGGGCAACCTAGGGTTCCGGCGAGGGGGCGGCGACGTTCCTCCGGGCCGGATCCGACCATGGTGGCCGCGGATCCGGCTGGAGCGATGGGGGATCCTGGCGGATCCGCGTCGGTGGGCCTCCCTTCTCTTCCGTTGAGCCGCGCGCCTCCCCTTCCTTCTGCGCCGGAGTTGAGGACGACGGTGGCGGCTATCGGCGAGCTGCGGAGCCTTCCTCGACGGTGGTAGGTGACTCTCGAGCCCGACCTCTGCTTCTTTCTTCTCCACACCCTCCTTCTGCTCCTCCTCTCGCCTCGTCCTCCTTCTACTCTCTCAGGGTCTGGATCTCGATTTTCCTCCTTGTTTCTTTTTCATATTTTTCGTTGCGCTCGTTGTTCCTGGATGTTTGATATTTTGTTTCAAATGTTTCTTTTTTCTTAATGGTTTTTTTGTTTTTCAGTAATGTGTCAAATGTTTTGTTCCCTTTGTTTCTTTTTTTTCTTAGCTTTGTTTCAGATGTTTTTTCTCTCTTTATTGTTTTAATTTTTAGTTGCGGGGCGTTGATTTTGGTTTGTTTTAACTCCATTTTAAATTTTATTTCAGTTCTTTTTCTAAGTTTGTTTCATTTTCTTTTTGCTCTCTGTTTCAATTTCAATTTTCAGTTTGTTTCATTTTCTTTTTGCTCTCTGTTTCAATTTCAATTTTCAGTTTGTTTCATTTTTGTTTTTGCTCTCTGTTTCAATTTCATTTTTCAGTTTGTTTCATTTTGTTTTTGCTCTGTTTCATTTTCATTTTTCAGTTTTGTTTCATTTTGTTTTTCAGATGCTCGGCGTCCATGTTGGCGTCGGCGGCGTGGCAGGCCACGGTAGGAGCCTCACCGTGATTTGTGCGCGATGGTGTGTCGCGGCCGGGCGTGTTCCTACGTGCGTGTGTGCGTGTGTGCCCGTGCGGTGTGCGTGCGTGTTTGTCCGACGCGCGGGGGGCGGGGGCATGTGTGTGGGGGGGGGGGGCGCTCCGCTCGCACGTCCGTTCTATGATAGAACGTTCGTGCGGCAGCAGATCCCATTAATTAGTCCCTTTGTTAGGGTCTGTTTGGTACAACTATGCTTCACTAATGAAGCTGTTTTTTTAGGAAATAGCTTCATGAGCAACTCTCTAGGTGAAACTGAGGTATTTTGAAAAAAAATGTTTGACGAAACAGCTTCACCAACAACTTTATGCATGGATATGAGAGAGAAAGGGGAAGAGAGAACTGTGATAAGCTACTATTTTCAGCTTCATCCCACTTCATATCTTTGTGAGAGGGAAGAAAAACAGCTTCCTGGGTGAAGCTATTTTGAAAAAAAGTGTTTGGTAAAAAAAACTCATAAAGTTGTTGTGAGTTGTACCAAATAGTCCTTATTGTTGAACATATACAAGTCTTAAGCCTCTAACTATAATTCACAAACAAACTTGTTTATATGCTACAACAGGACTCAATATATCTTAGGCCATATTTGGATCCACCCTAACTAAAATTTAGCTAGCTAATTGTTAAAGCTAAAATTTAGCCAATTAAAAATTAGCTAGCTAAACTTTAACTGGGGTTTAATAAAAGGCCTGGGCATCTTGACCTTGAACTCTAAAAAAACTTTTAACTAGGGATAGTTTGATCATCAAGACTTTTTAGCTGATTTTAGCTAGATTAAAACAGCTAAAGTAGCTGAATTTAGCTGTGAGCTGTTTTGATCCACCACATCTAAATTTAACTAGGCCTAGATCGGATTTCATACCATCGCTGCACATGAACCGTTCTAATTTGTTCGGGTCACAACTGAGAAATGAATGACGCATGTGTATTTTGTGAATTAAAATAACAGGACGGAACAATTATTCATATGTATATATATGAATTTGGAGCTATTGAACCCAAGATCGAGAAATTCCTTGATCCAGAGCAGTCACCATGTCAAAAATGTTTGGTTTACCGTTTCAGGGGGGGGAAGAAAAATGTATTGAGCTTAGAAATTTCAGTAGCTTTTAGTAAATGCATGTCTGCTTAAACAGCTCTAATGTATATTTGACCTGAAATCTTATATGGATCATGGAGCTGGACCTGCTGTTATGACGAATAGGGCTATGATATACACCGCCACCTTATACGAACCATCACACTGATGCACTGTTTGCTTCTCGTTTACAGCAAAGAGCAGTATTCTGCGCCACGTCCTTTTGATATGTACTTTTACATTGTCATTCGACGATCCAAAGAAAATTGGCCTTTACAAACTTTACTTCCACTATCAGATTTTAACATACAACATTAACAAGATGGACCTAACTAAAAGAAGAAATACATATTATTAGAACTAATAAAGAGTCGGGAAGAAATAAAACCCTTTAATAAGAACTATCAAGGTTCCCTGTTCAAACTAGCTCTAGAGCCCATAAACCAAATACCCAATAACATGACTCCAGGCTCATCTACGTTCTTCCAATCAAGCATAGCCGGGTGATACACAAAAGCAAAAGCAGCGTACTCCCTAGTACATCTTAAATTATACACTAAGTTATTTTGGATTTTCTATATACATTTTTTTTACTATAAACGTGGATCTACGCCATCTAGATACATGGTAAAAAAAACTATAAATCTACAAAAACAAAAAGAGACTTACCATTTAGGTAATACCATTACCACCTACTGAGCAAAAAGTCACCGATAGCAAGTTATAGGTGACTTGATTGCTATAGTAAAATTCAAGTATAAAGGCGAATGGTGCACCACAGCACCAGTCCCCCTGGTCGAGTTATTCATCGTGGTATTTTTGTTAAATAATGCAAGCAATACGAAAGTAAGAAAGTACTCTCTCCATTTTAAATATTTCTTCTGTTTCACAATGTAAGATTCTAAAAATCAAACATCTCTAGCTTTGACTAAATTTATAAAAAATAGATAAATCTCTACAACATTAAAAAATATTAATCAGTTATACCACAATATATTGTAGATATTAATATATGTTCATAAACTAGATCAAAACTAGAGATTTGACTTATGACAAATAAAACAGCTTATACAATTTAAAATGGAGGGGGAATATAGCATTTAGGACAAGCTAATTAGTTTAAAAATAAAGCAATTATCTTTTCATAAACATCATGCATTCAAAAACGAAGGCACTACTAATAATACTTCAGCCGGTCCCTTTTGGACAAGATTGGGTCAAGCTTGTGAAAATTTAAATACCAATAATTTTTATCTCTATTCGAAAGTACTATATAAGCTTATATATTACTAGATTTACAAATGTACTCAAATAAAATAATGATTAAAGTATTCATCCAAACCATCCGGTACTTTTGACCGGACGGAGTACTCGACAGCTTTAATCTTCGTGTGGAACTGGGCTCACTTCTGCAATATGCACACTAAGGATATGACCAATGCAGGTATATAACAGTAGTGGTTTTATTAAAAAATAATAGGTTTAAATAAGAATAACTTTATGTATCAAACATAGGCATACTTTTGTTGTCCACGTAACTCTCTTCTCTCTACTTTTTCTCTTTCTGTTTACATTTTTTCCTTGCAATTGATGTGGTCCTCACCTTTCCCTTTTAAGGCTATAATTGTAGCTTCTGGTATCAAATTCACCTGCAGGACCCCCATTTTTTTTTATCCGAGCCTAGTTGGCCAAGCCATAATCCAAAGTCATTTCTCTCTCCTTATGCTATTGTAGTTTCTACATGTACCACTGCCACCTGTAGGATACCTGTTTTTCATCTGAGAAGTAATGACCAAGAGGCAGGCCCAAGAAGAAATTCATAGTTTCAGATTTCTACAGGCCCAGGAAGTCTAATTTCATCTAAATCTCCCTACCTCACCTTAATGTTAGAACTACTACTCTACCTATGGAGCAAGATGTGGGACTGCGAAGCTAAGCTACGTAGTACGTATGAGTAGCTTAAAGCTGTGATGTTGCACAACTTTGCTCTCTTTCGTTTACCAAGAAAAAAAAATATAAAGCATGATATTTTGACCTCGTTCTTGGATTGGACTTCACTGCTTTGTTTTCGGCCTTTGCCCGTGCAACCTTGTTTAGTTTAGGACTTCGTCACTCTTTCGGATGGTAGTCAAAATTTCAAGAAGCTGATGCCTCCATCACAACCCATGCAGTTCTTTTTTTGGGTTAATCCTTGGCCATACTGCGTAGGCAGCCAACACCTTGCCGAATTCTACGGTGGAAGCTAGTCTCCTAGTCCATTTGCAAGCATGCGTCCAAGCTGTCAAACCTAATCGTCTGGCTAAACACAAAACAGTGAATCAGGAGGAGGCAGGTGCTCGTTCGAGCTTTCATGGCAAAAGAGAAATGTTACATGCGATTAAAAATACTTGACATGACATGTTCTCTTGTGTATGATTTTGGCCACTACTTTGTATTTCTAATGTAGCATGTTGCAAAATCCAATGGCTTTATGAGATAATAGAAGTATCTTTTCAGTACATGTGATATTTGTTTGTCTCCAAACTTCTCTATTATGGTATATTTGTAAACAAAATCTCGTATAGATTTTATGACATTGTAAAGAATCTTTGCCTCCAAATAAACTAAATCAAGAGATGAGTGTGAGTTAGCGGTTCTATTATTTTATCAAAATACAAGAAAGCATATAGACAACCAATCAAGAGATGGAACACATACCAAACATTTGGAAAATTCGTGGACGCCCACATGCGTACCTCATGGGTGAATCGACAAGCCTATGCAGATTTGGTACCTGCATGCAAGAACAGTAGGTCCATGAATAAAACACTTGCGGGCTTTATAAAAAGACAACTTGTACCTAGTGCACTACCATAGAATAGGATTTGCACAAAGTGACACACCAAATGAAGGGTGCAGTAAATAGATCTTTTCCACGCCATTGGAATGGATGAAGTGGCTAAAACCAAGAGCACGCTACTCCAGATTGCTGCAAAACGTGTAGACCCGGGTGGAAAATAGATGCTTTATTTCCAGGATGTACTATAGCAGCAAATGGTCATCCAGTCGCTAGTTTCACACTGCCATCCATGCATCCACATCAAATAGGGGCCGTCCATTCAATTCAAGTTGATCAACAGGAGCAGGGCATCCATTCCGTTCAGTTTGGTGCTCATAACATCCTTCACAAAAGCAGCGTAAGTATTACAAGAACTAGTGGTTCGTGTGTTTCATCTTTTAATAACTATAATTATAAATACTTAAAGGACGAGATAGGGAATTTAAACCAATCTAACCGTTTCATATCCGCCATGTGAACTACATCCTCAATCCAAACAATGTAATAAAGCCTGCGCCTGTACAACAGTTTGCAACTCTACCCAGGTATGTCAAAAAACAATAGTATTGACCTGGTCAGGAAACAACCCATTACTAGCTCAGCCCATCCTCAACTGATTTCACATGCCTGGCACCCTCCACAAAGCAGAGTAGTGCACGATCCTCAACTGAATGGGCCTCCTCTTGCACCATCCTTGGGATAGTCTGACCAATAGCTTAAATAAGTATAATGCGCAGTTTGTTCTTGCTGTCCAGCATGTTTTTCATGCACTCCATACTTTGATATTAATATAAATCCTGTAAAGTAGACAGAGCATTTGAATCACCACCAAGTCTCTTTCAAGTCCACAGTGCAAGTGTTGCATGTTTTATGTAGTGAAACAGCACCAAGGGTTGGTCAACAGAGTAGAGATGATCGTATTCCTATCAGGTGATTCATCAATAAAATGGGAAGTAGGAGTTGCTTTCACTAGCCAAGATATTAGATCTCAACTTACATTATAACAATTTCACCTAGAATCACTCTGTCCCCCTCCAAATTTGCAGCTAATGGTCAATTTATATTTCTACAGAATATCTGGGACATTAAATTCTTGGAAGTCCGAAAAATAACTGATTTTAACAATTGGAACCCTCAGTCCATACCAAGAGACGATCAAAGCCTGTAAAATGAACTACACAGGATGAGATTCCCAGGTGACTGACATGTCCTTGGAATTATATAGGTACCATAAATGCTCTGGCATGAATCATAAATACAATCCCAGATGACATTTAGAAATATTTAATGCAGTCTAATAATCCAATCATACATATATACCAATTCTAGTTTAGTCCCTGAAAAATAAATTATCAGTAACCACAAGACAAATTGGACGCAGTTTGACAAGATAAATGTCCCATCTCCAATTCAGCATTAAGCAATGAATATATACCAATTCAAATTTGGCTGAGCCTTGTGGCCCTTTTGGATTGAAGGATTTTCAAGTAATGTTTAAATGATTTCAATCTGAAGGAAGTTGTCCCATGTTGCTTGTTCGAAAAGAATACTGAGGATGCCCAATTGGTAAGAAATCGCTTCTAATGACCTCAATTTCATACGAATGTAACATTGTGTTGGAATTCTTGGAAAGATTGATATAGTTGTAGATATATCTTATTGCAAATTCCCATTTTCTTTTGTTTCATAGGATTCAATAAGCTATTAGAAACTAAAGTCCAGCATTCAAAGTTCAACTCGTGATAAGCATATGAGCACATGACAAAGAATGATATCAACACTAATCTATGAATTTCACACTGCAAAAAAAAAACTATATGAAACCTGATTAATGAATTCCACACAACCACAAATCATAAGTGCTGCAATTACCTCAAAAGATGCCCTTCTTAGTTCATTGATCCACGGCACCTATTAGAGCAGTGGATAGTTAGAATAAAAAGGTAGAGTAAAACAGAAGTAATCTCAATGGTAGTGCTCAACTGCTACAATAATTAAATAGAAACGCAACAGGTCATTCCTGAGCAAAACCATGACTATGAGGAAGACAAATCACTTAGGGGAAAAACGTATTTCATGTGGAATGCAGAATATATTAACATCTGAATGTTTACCTTCATATATGCACTATTTAAATTATTATTTCAATCTCTCTAGAGCTTGATATCTAGTACAATTTAGTTACTTCAGGACATGAAAATAATTACTTCATCTGTCTGCATACTGCTGTGCAAAATGGGATGAAGCACAGATAAAGGCGATGGAATATCTGCATGCTTTCCATAGTGCAGTGGTAAACAAAAATTGGCATTGATACAAGTATTCTAATCTCACATTATCAACAGTTTGGTAAGGAAATCATTTTATGTAGGCTCCAAAGTTTTTTATTATGCAGACATGCAAGTAGTACCAATAACATCAATAAGACTACAAGGGCGGCCAAATTTAATACACATAACACCATTTGAAACACATTATCTTCATGGAATAGACCTCCATTGACCAAAAAAAAAAAGGTTTCGGCCTTCCTGTATAGTGATTAGCAGATTTACCTCCGAGAACCACAATGGCATGGTATCTTTTTTTCCTCCAATGGAAACTTGTAATTATATGTAATTTCCTCACCGGCATATATACGCCTCTTTGCATAAATGAAAATCTTCTTCTGGCCATCAACAGTGATCACCTTTGTGTAGCAATTTGGCTGGCATGGAAAATATGAAACACCTACTTAGCATTTTACAAGCATCGCAATTGAATAATCTTTTCTTGAACACTTACCTCACAAGAATGATTTATGAACCTTGCTAACCCACCACGCTTAGTGGCATCGACCTGTATAAATTAAGAAACTTGGACAATGAACACTAGAACGGAAAACACAAGGTGGAATAAAAAACTGACAGCCTTTCTTTTTGGTTGAACCTTGAGATTACATAGCACTATAGCAGTACGATTACCATTACCATCCATCCAAAGAAGCAAGCCCTCTGTCAAGAAGTGCCCCAAAGTTTTTTGTTCAAAAATAATAATAACACAGCTCCCAAGTCCCAACCAATTAAAAGATTTCCTTTATGCTCTAGCTAACCATTTTCACATATTTTGTTTATTTTGTACCCCTTGAAATAATACATGAGTTTCTTATTCTCGTAATCAAAGAAAAAAATGAGACACCAAAGCAACACTGCATTAAGTGAGGAATGGTCTGCATCACCCACCACAAAATCATCATCCAAGCGAAAGAGGTAACTGCTTCCAATCCCACTCTTCTCATATTGAGACTCACGTATGTCAGAGACCTATAGGGTACAAATCATTCTTTAACACATTGCTCAAAACAAGCATATTAGTAAAACAATGGTTGATTGAATAATGCATGATTACCCGCCGTGAATCAGTTGACCAACATATTCTATAACAAAGTCTTCTGCTTCAATCAACTCAAGTGCAACCAGACCCCATGCATGATCTTGCTCCTCTGAAAACGCAAGCGCTTTTTCCTTGCCTACACATCAAGAAAGGCATAAATGAGAATCATCAGAACCTCTTGAAACAGAAATTTCAGAATCAGAATATATAGTTCTGTTTTACCTTCATTTGGGTAATTTTCAGCAGTTCAGCACCTTCAGCTGCTGCTAACAGATTTCGCAGTTTAACCCGATTTGTTCTTGCAGATGAAACCTTTGCTTGAGAATTTTTCCACACGTTATTCTTTGAGGCAGAAAGAATAGTCCGAACACGGTACCCTCTCACATGAGCCCTTTCTGATGGAGTAGCATTCCGCGCCCAATTGCGCCACTCCCATCCATTAATGGAAGCTCTAGCACAACCATCTGATTCTGGGCATGAGATCACCGGTTTTACCTTCTGACTGGTCTCACTGGAAATGTCCCTGCCTTTTTTTTTCTTGACATGTTTCGTGAGCATACTATTATTCGCAGCATTATCGTTCACCGTAGGTGTCCTGTTAGCAACCATGTGCTTCTTAGTTGGATGAGATGACCTAGCTCCTGGAAAGGAAAGGCATAATCACAAATATATACAAATCTATGTATCAGAACAAGAAACAGACCAAAAGACTTACTTTTGGAACCTCGCTGGAAAGGAGTGTCAGATCTTGCTGAATATTCAAATCATGAGCATCATTAGCCACAGTTTTGGCTCTTTTTTGGAGGGCTCGACCACAAATGAAACTCTCTTTGATGTCAAAGCTTTGTTTGATTCTTGGATATTTTTCAAATAAATCTTGCGGTCAACAAGCTGACAGAGAGGTTTTGAAAGCTGCTCATCCATTGAGATTTCCACTGGTTTTTTTGATGATTTTGCTTGATATGTTTTCTCGAATTTCTTCTTCCTGTAGTATGTTTTTTCTTTGAGTTTTGATGATCCATCTGTGCTTTTAGGTACATCATTTCTCCTGGTGTACCATGAGGCCAAGCATTTGCTAATTGTATCAGAAAAGAGAGATGTCCACTCTCTCACAACATTGTCATGTAGTTTTTGCCGGCAGAGAGCCAAGGTTATATATCTAGAAATCAAAGGAATAGAATTCATTGATTTTGAAGGTTGATATATTTTTTTGTCCATAAGTGGTAAAGAGAGTAAGCCAGTCTCCATTCCAGGAGGCACTTCATCAAATTTCTCATCCAATTCCGCTGTCTTACATATATCCATCTTTTCAATTATCCTTGCATACGACATGGATAGGTGCTCTTCCACTGCATACACATTACAAGGGAATAAGAAAAATGCAATCAAGCATATAACACAGATAAGAATGGAAGAACATAACAGAAGTATGCTGCTCATATACCATGAGAAGTGGCCATTTTATCTGTTGCCATTTCAGCAGTAATTGATGTTTCAACTGAAGTTGGTTCAGTTCGACTGGTTCTTGTAGCTTCAACAGTATTCAGCTCTTCATCTACAGCCATTTCAATTGGACTGGTTCTTGTGGACGTAGCCATTTCAACAATATTCAGTTCATCACCTCCAGCCATCTCAATAGGATTGAGTGTTTCGTGCATAGACGTTTCAGCTGACATGGGTGATTCTGGTGCATGAATAGGGGTACCAATTTGTTCCTGTGATACACATGTACCAAAAAAAATTGTGGGAATTCAGGGATATTAACAGTTATCAGGACAAATTCCTTTTTTGTTATCAGCTCACCTGATCAATACTGCTTTCGAGTCCAAAGCATAAACAATTTGTTATCTCCTCTGCAATAACCTCCTCAAAATAGTGAAATAAAGATTGCTTCGATGAGATATATAATTCATTTGCCAGCATCCTCTGGACTACTGCTAAGGGGCCAGAAAATAAGGTGCAGCTTGATTCAGACTTCCCATTCATTTTAGCATTTCCATTGACTTCAAATAAGGATGGAGAGAGGGAGCTCTCAGGAGATTTCATACATGGTCCAAATCCAGGTGGGAAGTCCATGTCACATCCAGTAGCATCTAAATCCTGCAAAACCATGAAAATCACAACATATCAGCTGTGAAATAATAACCAAAGGTTTATAAAACACTAAACCACTCTTATCAAGAAAGAAAACACATTCAGCCCTAGTGAAAATACCTTTGGTGACAATTCATGACTGTCTTGGGCTTTTATGTTATCATCAGGGTTGACAGAAATACTTGTAGAGGGCAGATTCAATATACAATTTCTCTGTAACCATACATCACAGTAGTCCATAACACGTTCAGACAGTATTTCGTCCCATACGTTCTTCATGGATTCATAATAAACTGTTTGCCAAACTGCTGATAGTATATCAGCAAATTTACCATGCACTGCTGTAAATTGAATTGCCACTGAACAATCCACTGGGGCTGTATTATAGGAGTTGCCTTTTTTTGGAACAGTAGATGATGTGTTAATTTTGACCTTAATTTTGGAATCCTTCTTGTTGCTCACACTGTCAGGCTGCAAATAACGGCACAACTAGGGCAGGTTATTAAAGGCTGAAAAGGAAAATTTAGACACAGCTCCCTCCTTAGACAAACTCATCATAAATAAAACAAACCTTAGTAACTTGGTTCTTCAGTTTTGCAGCCAGTTGCTTCTCAGTTTTCTTGGAAATAATTAAATCTGGAAGTATAGAGCTGAATATTTCATCAATTAAAACCCTGCGAGCTGATTTCATAATCCCTGCATGCAGCTGATGGCTAACATCATCAACTATGTCACCCACTAAGGCATTCAATGATGCAGAATCGTTAGCTGTAGCTTCTGAACGCTCTGTGTGTTTCCCACTCCACATACCCATTAGTGATACAAGTGTGAATGGGCCAAATTTGCCATCAACATGGTAAATCTGAAGTAAAATTACCAGAATAATTCAGGTTGTAAACTATGTTGAAAAATTAAAACTTGTCATAAGTTGGCACATGAGATAGGAGGAAATGTGTACTATGACAGTGAAGGATCTAGATGCACATCAGGTCTATATAGAATATCTTAAATCAGGAACAGGCAGGGAAAAGTTCCATGAATTTCAACAGAACTTTATCTCGATTTTTCTCATCCATCATGTAAATCTTATTCAACTTGGCTGGGTTACCAGATAGCCTGTACTTGGCAAGAATGAAAATAATAATATTGTACTATGGTAATCTAACATAAAGTGCCAAGGGAACTCATGGCAACAAATGAATAAAATTTTAAGAACTCTTTTTCAACGAAAGAGAGAAACTCCACCAACTATTACACATTAGGATATCCAACAGCCTAATATTATTGAGCCATTGACAGATGTGACCAAATCATAGAAAAGTGTTTCACTCACAAAGGAATAGTTGCATTACATAGAAGCAATCAAGAATGCCATAATTTACAACTTACAAGTATACAGACTCTTTTTGCTTACACAAAGCATTAGTGAGATCCAGAAGGTGGTAATTTTCATATCTGATTTTCATACCATTGAAAGATCTTGGATATAGCTATTGTGATGCCAATAGGAAAGTTCAGCAAGAGAATGTGGCCCTTGTCGGCAACCTTCTGAATCCTCAAACATCCAGCATGAATCTTCACTTGAAAGAGACTAACAGGGAGGAAACAGGAACCAAAGCAGTCAGGAAGGCAGGCAGGCTAAGGATGACACGAACAAATATAGACAGAAGAGCAAGACATACATCTGGAAAAAACATTTTAGCATGGAAGCCACTTTCTCTGTTTCCGTTGATGCATTTGGGGTGGAAGCCATGGCACCGACATTCCATTGTGAAAGAAATTGTTTCAGAAAGATCAACTGCACAGGATCAGCTGTTTTCCCACCAAAAACAGCATAGATAGCAAGGGTTTGAGGCAAGAAACCGTTGGACAGCCCCTCATACAGTTGTTCAGGTGGGTAAGGTCCGCACATCTGCCCATTCCCGCTCATATACATGCAACCTTCAAAATGTTGATGTTGCATGTCTGCGCCCTGTGCCCCATTTTGACCAGACAAATAGCTGATCCCAGATTGTGGATAAACCACACCATTGTTACCGATGGAACAGGCATATTCCTGCATTGCAGGAAACACACCAGTGTTCTGCGTTTGGTCACCGCTACCAGAAGCCACGTGATGTCGCTCGGAGCACCTGATAAATCATGCAGGAAAGCATTAAAGGTCTAATTTTTTAATAGAAATAGAAGGAAGGATAAAAGACTAAAGAGATGGGATTGGCAGTGAAGCTTTGTACCGGTCAAGCAAGTCCCCCGCCCCCAATCAGTGGCGGACACAGGATTTAAATCCAGGGTATGCCTAACCAAAACTTTAATATCCAATATGGTATAGTCTAATATAAAAAATTTAATAAATGGTTCAGTTGAAATATAATATATCTTCAAATTCCCAGAATAACCTTAAATTCAACAAATAAGTTTGAAATTTGAATAAATAATTATATAAATTGTTCAACTGCAATATAAGGTTACATAGATACTAGAATATTGCAATACTGTGCCAACACATATACTCCCTCCGTCCAGGAAAACATGTAATTCTAGCACAGTGTCACGTTTTAGACTTTTAGTATCTTAGGTTCGACAAATTATGAATAAAAAATATCAATATTTATGATATCAAATAAATATCATTAGATAAATTATGAAATGTATTTTCATAATAAATTGATTTGGAGTCTTAAATGTGAATATTATTCACAGAAACTTGATCAGACGTGAACTAATTTTTCTGGCACGCAACCCATAGTCAGTGGCAGACCCAGGATTTGAATCCAGGGTAGTCCTAGTCAAAAAAATTCATGTGCAATACTATAAAATCTAAAGAAAAAAAGTTCGGGGTAAACATGGCTATAAATTAACCAAATTACGATAAAACATTTAACAGGCATGATATGACTGATATTTTCAGTTGCATATTGGATGCTTTTATGATGATCTACATTTAGAATAATATATCACATGCAACATTGTCTGTTTGCTTACCACCCTTTCACAATTCCTTTTTGGACATTTGTTGTAGTTTAGCATGAACTAGAAACCGTCAACTTTTTCAGTCTTTTAACTACGAGCCAAGGCGCCAGGTGTAAACGATCAGTCACGATTGGTCAAGGCTACAGAAAGGCCACAAAAATAAGTGGATGCTGCTTTTCCAGTAGAAAACAAATCCTGGATCAATGCAAAATGTATCTTGGTGCTGCTTTTAGTTACCATATGCTGTTTTCAGCAACAGTGAAACACTAGAACTAATTCGCAGTATCTCATTCCAGGAGTTGATTGTGATTACAGCTTGCTCCTTTCTGCTTTGCATCTCAGCTTCGTACTACCGATAGCAATTGGTGCCGGACTTGACAAGACATTGCTCGATAAATGACACCCACCCATCTACCTCACTTCAGAAAAACTTTGCACGAGCAGATCTGGGAATTGGGAACGGCAGCACTGACCAGTCCACAGTTCAGTCACCAGGCCACCGGCCACCGGCCACCGTGAGGCAGCGCGCACTGGACGACCGCGGCCGGCCGACCTCCGTGGGTGCTAGCGGGCGGCGTCTTGACGCGCCCGGTTCCGACCGCCGGCGAACTGGCAGAGGCGCGGAGCCGGCGAAGCCGCGGGCGTGGGGAAGGCAAGGGCGGGGGCGGCCAGCGGCGTGGGGCTGGAAGCCGCGCCGGAGTCGGGCGGCCGGCGGCGTGGGGCTGCTAGCCGCGCAGGCGTCGGGCGGGCGGACGGGGGTCGGTCGCTCGCGCGGTCGTGAGGGTCGGGAGGACGGGGTTCGCGGCGCTCGCTCGGTGGTCGCTTCCGCCTAGGAGACGAGAGTGACTGGGTGAAACCGAAAGAACGGCGTTTGGGCCAAATTTTTCTGGGCTCTACACACTAGTAAAAACTTTTGGGCCAAATTCCACATAGTCCCGGGCCTATTCGGACAACTCAGTCAACCCGCCACTGCCCATACTTACATGTTTTTTTTTTTGGACCCAGGGGTAATATATATAGGCAACGTATCAGTGTAAATCATAAATTTCGTAAAAACTCGTACAAATCATTACAAAAAATGCGTAAATTCACCTAAAAAATCACACATGTAGATGATATGATGTACTAAACTTTGTACAATATCATCTCACAAATGAAGTCGAGTTTGGACAAGATATTTTACAAGATTATATATCATCGTATCATCTACATGTGTGATTTACGAAGTCGAGTTTGGACGAGATATTTTACAAGGTTATGTATCAACGTATCATCTATATGTGTGATTTTTTTGTGAATTTAGACAACTTTGTTACCATGGTTTGCACAAGTTTTCACGAAGTTATGGTTTGCATAGGATACGTAAGCAAAAGAGAGACGTATATATCCATCAGGCATATGACTCTAGCGGCAAATCAACGACATGAGGATAGTAAGAGGTTGTTTGCGAGGGTGTACCTAGCGAGTTCAGCCCGTCCGATAGGACTCGGCCTTGCTAATACAGGTTGCAACTCCTCGTGTTTGCGTCCATGTACCAAATGAGGTCGCCCCGAGTGAGCTGGTGTTTACCACCCAGCCAGCCAGTCTAAGAGGCCACTACTGTAATTCGGTATCATCGGAAATGATTACAAAGGAAATCCTCATTCGATGAGAGCCATAAGAGGGATATGATCATGGACGGAGTTGTCCATGGGGCGTGATGGGGCGGCCGCCCCAACTACCGGCGTTGTAGTCTTGGATCCCCGGACCCCCTCTTCTTCCATATCTCCGGCTGCTGAAGTCCGAGCACGCGAGTCGGCGAGTGCGGAGTTCTGCGGCCGTGCGGCGTGCGTGCGCCATCACGAATTGATGAGGACGAACGAGTAGGCAAGCAGAAGCAGCCTGCCTCCGTGGACTACCTGGCCTTTTTTGCTTGAGCAGCCCAACAAGAGCCCAAGTTTGTTCCCAAAATTCCCCAATCTCTCCCAATCCAGCCACACCGCATCGAGCACGAGCAAGCAAGGGCCAAGGGCGGCGCTGCACTGCCGCCCAGCACTGCTGCCGCCGGCCCCCTGCCACGCCGCCACAGCCTACCACCAACCGCCGCCCGTCCGCCCGCCGGCCAGCCTGTCCGCGCTGCAGCCCCTAGCCGTCGCTACTCGTTGTACCGTGTGGCGCTGCTGCCAGGCGCCAGGTGCGCCCACCGGCTATTGTTTGAGGGCTACCATCATTTTATTGTTACTCGTTAAGACACTAAAAATTGATATTCATTTAATCTACAGGTTCATCTATTTTTAGTTATTTATATTTTGCAATGTATGGATTAACTGATCAAGAACTACTAGTTTAATCTTCAAATTTGAGGTAACAACTTGTGTTTCTTGTCTACTTTTCGTCATAATGTGTGATTGCTGTGTTTTTACCATGATTTGTGTGATTGTAGTATGTGAATGTGATGCGTTTTAAATACGGTGTCTTTTTGCTTCATTTCCTCATTAAAATTCGCTCCACCTATAATTTTTTTCTGGCTCCGTCACTGGATATGAGGCTCCGTCACTGGATATGATTTACACAGTTTTAGCTTGGCTCGCTGGTGAACCAAAGGTCCCAAACAAGTGAACTTGCACTTGGAGGGAGTCGAGCCGTCACAAACGCGCCCCTCACGAGTCAAGACTCAACACTCAAGACTCTAGAGGTGCTCACATGTCACACGCTGGGAGCTAAGGAGGATACAGGATAGTGGTGACTGGTGTCCAGCTCCAAACGGGCAAGCACAGCGGCTAGTGCTGACGTGCCGCTCAGATCTACCAGCTACGCCCGCCAACCCGTCCTAGGCTTCTGCCCAGACTGCGAGCCGCCACACATACAGCAGCCACGGCGGCTGGGCGAGCAGAGGACAGAAGGAGCTGCGAGGTCAGAGACAGTCTAGGCACTTGACGGGGATGCCCACAAACTGAATATATAACGGCTGCAACAAAATATTAATTAGACTGTCAATGGTTTGTTTGCTTGCTTGGGATCCGATTTAGCAGGTTATAATTGTTAAGATGTCAAATAAGAAGACCAAGAACAATCCAACTACCAAATAAAATCTTATATAAACGTTTATATGATGGGCAATCCATTTAGATTTTAACCCCAGCACTAAAGACTCGACAGACTGTTGAACCATAGTTGAGACACTGCTTAATTAGCACACGCCGCCATACATCAGATCATCCCTGAGTTGGTGGCACCGCGCGCACCTTGGCTGCTGCTACTTGTACCGCCTCGGCAGGGGTAGGCGGCGGCTACTACTGCTGGTGTCGTTGGTGGCGGCGGCGCGGCCGCAGAGGAGAGCGTTGTCCGGGATGGGCAGCTCGTCGCGGAACGAGTGCGACGGCGTGTACACCCGGAGGTAGAACTGCTGGCCTAGGTACCTGCGCGCCCACACCTCCGACCTCATGTTCCACATCCCCACGTTGTCCAGGGCGATCAGAACTGCCGTCCACCCTCTTGGGTACACCTGCACGTACGGAGCAAACGACCAGTAAGCCCGGGCATGTCACTAGCTATGCCACTATTCATCATGGTCATGCCTGGAAATGTATATATGGAAGAAAAAAAAAAGAATATCTCACTTGCACGGTGCTGCGCGAGACAGCATCCTCAAGGTTGTAGTCATCCCTGCTCTTGTTCTCGCTCCACGTCCCCACGTCCATTCTGTAAATGAGGAATCCACAGACAACAAAAACACCACAGATCGTCAGATGCAGGCCATCAAAGCAGCTAATATTGTCACGTGTGGAATGGAGCTGGAGTCTAGCAATGCATGAAGTACCCGACGACGAAGACGCTGTAGCCGTCGAGGTGCCAGCTCTGGACGCTGTCCTCGCCGTTCTCGAGCACGACCTCGACGAAGGACCGGTGGTCCGAGTCCATGACCGCAGTCTCGTTCCGCACCTTCTTCGCGGCGCCGGCGGCCGTCTCGTTCCGCGCCTTCTCCTCGGTGTCCGGCGGCGCGTCGGGGATGCCACCGAGCCTGAACACGCCGCTGATGTTGTAGTAATCCGCCAGCTTGAGCGGCGTGTCGGCCTCCGCGAACGAGACGCCGTTCACCGCGTACCGGCGCTTGCCGCTGACCAGCCCGGCCGAGCTGCCCAACCGGATGGTGCGGCTCACGTTGATGGAGCCGTAGTGGTACGAGCCCTGCGGGTTCGGCCTCGGCCCGCTCGCCGTCAGGTTAGTCCTGCAACCATCGAGTTTTCAGATTCAGATAAGAGATACGTGCAAATCCACTTGTCATCGCCGTCGATCGTCCACTTAGCCGGGTTGAACGGTCAAGATGAGTTGACACGTGTGTAGTGTACCTGATGGAGCGAGCCTGGTCGAGAGAGAAGTCAACGTCGCTGGGCCCAGCGGACAGTGGCCCGGAAGCAGGGCCACTCGAGCCGGCGTAGCGGACGACGGCGGTGGAGAGGAGGGTGGCGTTTGTGAAGCGGGTGGAGACGACGATGCGGTAGTCCTTGGCGGGGCGGTTGGCGGTGAAGAGGACCGAGAGCGACTGGCCGACGTGGACGTCGAGGGAGCTGTAGGTGTTCTGCACCGTGTGCGTGCCCTCCACCTCGACGAGCGTCACGTTGTGCCCCTGGATCCGGAAGTTCAGTGTGTTCTCAAGGCCAACATTTGAAATGCGCAGCCTGTATGTCTTCCCTGCATATGTAGAGGAACACGGAAAACAGATAAACAAATCCATAGTATTCCTCATACTCTTATAATTAATAGAGACAAAAGTATAGATTTCTAACAAAACTAAGCCTGCAAAGTAGCAGCTCAAATCTTATAACAGAGGTCAAATGTCACCTTGTTCAACGCCGAAAGCTACACCGCTCGCATTACCGCCCTTGCCGTTGATCAAGATGACATCAGGGGGAGGCAATTGCTTTCCACTGTCCAGCATATCTTGCAGAGACTGTATTAAAGAAACAAAATGCTAACCATCAGAGAATGAACTAGTTCAGTCAGTCTTCGATAATAACACTAGAGTTATTTCTGCAGAAGCCTAAGCCATCGATCATACCTCCTGTTCTTCGTCAAAACAAAAGAAAAAAAATCGATCATTTGGTACTATACTATACTATACTATACTATACTATACTATACTATACTACCTTATGATTGGTGGTGTACCAGTCACCGATGAGCACCGTGTGTTCGCCGGCCGGCGGGGGAAACGGGACGGGAACGGTTGGTCGGCTGTGGATGCGGATAGCGCCGAAGCCACCGGCGGCCTTATGGAAGGCGAGCGATGGGAAGTAGTAGAAGCTGCCGATTTGGTCCTTGGCCTGCAAGCGATACGTGAAGTTCTGGCCGGGCGGGATCGGGCAGTTGGTGCCAGAAATGCCATCCTGCCATGAATTCTTGCGGTGCTGCAAACCACTCCTGCAATTTCGTAGGAAATCAGTTAAGATACGGGTTGGACAAATCTACTTAACCCGCTAGTAGATGGATCAGATATTTTCGTCACAAGCTTTTCGATATTAATCGTTTTTTTTTTAAAAAAAAAGAAGTCTTGTTGTGTGAGGAAATACTCTGCAATTTAATGAAAACGTATCAAATCAGTTAACATTTTCGGCTGTAAAAGCATACTATAAATTAAGCAAGAATCAAATGGACACGATATACCCCTAAAATTGCATTGACTTGCAAAACTCCTGGTAAAAGATAAACACTCTGCTCATATCTGCATTAATAAAACTCTTGATAAAAGAGAAACACTCTGCATACATGCATGATGCTCTAGCTAGACCCGTTCCAAGTCAGAACCATCAATTTGTATCCATCCATATTTTATCTTAATATCTACCCATTAGTATATCCATGAATATACCCATATGGCCTTACATGAAGAATCAATCTGCATCTATCCACACGTTATCTTAATGGCTGCCGACTATTTTGTATGGAGAAGATAAGCTCTAAGTTCACATGGGTTGACAAGAAGAGATATTCATTTAAGTGCCTAATAGGTAACTAATACCACACATGTATGATGCATGCAGCAAAACCACAATTTAGCCATCCAATTTTTTTTTTTATAACATCATGCTTGCAATTGGCCCATTATTTTTTTTTAAAAAAATAATAACGATAGATATAAGAGAGTTTGTTGCTATACATCATCTAATAGAGCATGCATGCAATGTCATTGTCAACTGAAATCAACAAAAGAATAAATCAGTTAGCGCAACAAAAATATAAAGACCATACCATGAGAGCAAGAACGGATCAGTCAAATTGTTGTGGACATTAATGATCAGATTCTCGTTTGTTTGACACTCAATCTTCGGTCCGGGGAATTGCCCGTTGATGAGGATTCCCTACAAACATAGAAAATCAATCTATAAACTTTGCATAAAAGATAACGATGTCAATGCAAACAAAAAAAAAGGTTCGAAAATAGACTGGAATATAAGTTTTGCACCTGTTGTGAAATTCCAATAGGAGTAATATTGCCATAAGTGATCTCCCAATCCAAAAACTGGTACGGACCTTCCGCCCTCGCTGCTGAGACGAACAAGAAGCAAATGCATACGAAGAATAGAATCAATCTCATCTTGCTCTGTCTGACGCAAACACTACAACACGCTGGCCGGAGCCCTAGTTCGGCAATGGAGGCACTGCAGCACCGGAATCCGAGCCCTGCTGCACGCCCGGAGCCGGACTGTAGGCGCCGAATAATTTAGATTAGATTAGATTTTTTTTGGCAATCTGTTTATTGTACGCATACTTCCTGTATATATATAGCAAAAACTCTAGGCTGTAGGCACTTTAGATGCCGTTATTAGAGTTAGGAATCCACGCGATAATTGAGCTGTTTATATTTAAGTAGAATAAAAAAAAAGTCAGACCATATTTTATATAATCGGAATAATAAAGGGATACGTCGTGCCGCCGGCGAAACAGACAGTGCCAACGCACGGGGTACGGCGCAATGGGCGCATGCGGCATCGGAAGGTGTCGGCGGCGGACTAGGGCATCTCACGTACAGCCGTCCCTGAAGCCGGCAGGACCAGAGCACGCCGCAGCCGGGTTCAGAAGCTCTGGTCGACGCCGAGGGCAAATCCATTGTGACACAGCCACACAGGGGAAAGTACGGCAGGAAGTCAAACTCATCGTATTGTCATCGTGGATAGCGGTGGCTGCTGTCCACGTGGATTAGAGTGCACAAACTGACCAACATGCCTTAAAGGTTAACTATGGATTTTTAGTGATTTTTCTCCAATTAGCCATTTGCCGATGTAGATAGCGTGCCTGCAATCCAGGTAGATTGAAGTACACCTAATCAAGCCTTAAGAGTTGACTGGAATTTTAGTTATTTTTTCTTCGCGTAACCGTGGTTGCCCAAAGGATTTTTTTTTTGTTATTGATACCTCGTGTTGCAATTAATTAGCCACAACTATATATGAATTGCACATGGATTTAGTAATGCGTCATCTTGTAACTTGGCTCCATCTACTAAGTGCATGTGTGGGACTGCTCCAGTCCACATTTTTCTGCCTTTTTGTTGAAGATATTTCGGAATAATGTGGGTTCAAACAGGTCTTATGGAGATTATTTTTGTTATTCATTTTTTTTTTGAAAAAGGATTATTTTTGTTATTCATCGCATCAGTTTCGGTGAGGTGGATCCTCTGCATTGATCTAATGCTATGATACCTTAGAACAACCTCAAGATATTAGTAAAAAATGTTTTCAAAGTTTTCTGATTTATCCTATGCAAAAATTGTTCTTCCTGCGCTTTGTCATAGGTTTCATGGTGTATGAAATTATAGGGTGTCATCATTCTCCATTTGCACTTTTCACCATGATAATCAATGAAATACTTGGTAAATGTTATTAGAAATTTATTTCTACTATCACTAATTCACCCAAAACCATGATAGGATTAGATGCATTTTCAGATAGTCACCGGGGATCCTGTCATGACAGGGTCAAGAAAGGGTAGTGCGACCATTTGCTCTGTGACACCCATTGAGAAAAAAAAAAGTGGGCCATAGAGCACTAAAATGCACCGATGATTATTAGGAGAAAACAAGATGGATTTCTTCTTTTAATATTAGATATAGATATATCATATTTCGATTACTTCTAATAGGAAAAATTCTATTGCTCCATTTATATTCTGATGAAGTGTTCCACTTGTGATAATTTATTGTTCTGCTATCACAATTGATTTTTTCCAAGAGATTTTTTGAAATGTTCTAGTTTGGGTTGTTCCATAGGTTTATTCCATAATTTCCATGTTATATTCATTCATGGAAATTCGTTCTAATAGTACAATTCAACTGTTCTAACTAGAATTTTACTGCATATAAACATTTTTTTTGTAAAACATAATAGTTACTATAGGTCATGTTGTAATTAGTATACAAATCGATGCTTGTGTTCCACTTTTAACTAATAATAACCATGTTCTCTTCTCACGAGGTGTATAAAAATGAGACAGAATAAGGCAACGGAAAAAATGTAAACTACTATATAGCAAGTAAATAAAGAAAAAAGAATCGGTGCACAATGGCACGAGGCACGACCACGAGTACCTTAACCCGACTTTGCTTCTTGCAAATAGTCAAGGTACAGAGCATTACACATTCCTGACGAAGAAATCAACATATATTAATTATACATATATAAAAAGCACTGCGTTACGAATCCAACCGATTGACAAATTAATGTGCAATCTTTTTTCACTGCATATCGGCAGGCCTGAAGAACTTGACCCGCAAGCCTTTCTCCACGAGACCCCAGAGGTTTCCGACAATGAGGACAACGCTGATGCCCATGCCGAGGATTCCCAGCGCCCAGTTGACGTTCCACGTGGCGGTGCCCCTCCGCGGCTTCTTGATGGCCACCCACATGAAGCACGGGTAGGCCAGGGTGACCGGCAGCGAGATGCCCCCGAGGAGGCCGGCGAGCTGCGAGAGGAACGGCAGCGCGACGGCGATGAGGAAGTTGATGGCGCCGAAGAGGGCGCGGAAGCCCGAGCGCATCCACCGCGGGCACGGCTGGTTCTTCTTGTGCACGTACCCTGCCTCCATGTTGTCGTACACCGGCATGGCGTAGATCTGGAACGTGGTCAGGCAGTTGATGATCACCAGCAGCGTGGTTGTCCCCAGCACCAGCCGGGACACGTCGCGGTTGTGGAACTTGTACAGGGCGCTCAGGATGCCATTGGGAGGTATCTGCATGCATAAACCTTGCAAATCAGTCACTGACAACAACTCACGATGTGCGTGCATAAACCTTTCAAACCAGTCACTGACTACATACCTGGTTGCCATAAGCCCAGAAGCCACCGATGGCGATGGGGTACAAGCAGAGGGCAATGATGGCGTATGCTACCTTAACGCCCTTCCACATGGGCACATGAGAAGGGTGTTTCAGAGTCGACGGCATGGTGCCCTGCAAAGCAAACACACTCACTCAGTGACCCTTTTTTTCCCACCATTTTCCACATATCGTGCAGTACTGCACTGCAGCTGTGGGAATTAAAGATAGCACTCGTAGATATTTTCCTTGACTTACCTGAATCTCCAGCACGACATTGTGGCCCCTGAAAGCGAAGGCAATGATTCCGAGGCCATTGACGATGCCAAGTGCGGCGTCCACGTCGTTGGCGGGGGCCTTGACGGGGTCGTAGGACACGCCGGCCACCCTGCCCTTAGCCACGGACACGACCCAGATCATGGTGCAGTAGGCGAGCGCCGCGGTGGCGCCCACCAGAGACACGCCGGCGATGGAGTTGAGGTTGGGGAGCTGGGACAGCAGCACGGCCGCGCACACGAAGACGAGGTACCACTCCACGGCGGTGAGCTGCCGCGCCTGGCACGCCTCACCGCACGCGATGCTGAACAGCAGCTTCATGCTGCCCCCGCCGACGATGATGAGCGCCGTGCAGATCCCCGCCGACAGGTACATCACCGGGAGCAGCGCCAGGATCTTGGCCCATTTGTCGCCTGAAGATAGGATAGGATATTAGGATAGGACAAGCGCGAGCGTGTGGCGACGAACCACATGCATGCGTACTACGTAAATACTGTATAAGTAATAACTAAAGATGTACAACGGGCCGGCCCGGTCCGGCACGGCCCAGGCCCGGTTAGGCCCACGGGCCGTGCCTTCCTAGGCCACCGTGCCTGCTTCCAGACCCAGGCCCGAAAAGCACGAGACCCGAACCATGAACAGGCCGGTCCGAAGTCCGTTTTATGAAAAACCCTTTGTTTAATGCAGATTTCAGTATATTTTACAGTGTAATTCTATATAAGCTTCCCTGCTACCGGGCCTCGCGTTGAAACCGTGCCGTGCCGCGTGCCGTGCTCGGGCCGGGCCAAAAATTCGAGCTTCGTACCGTGCCATCGTGCCTCGAGCTGCATGCTCATCTTTAGTAATAACTACTATTAAGCACAGAACAACAAAAAACGGGCAGCCATGCATGTTGATTCATGCTCACGCATCGCATGAGCCTGCTTGCCGCACGCAACAAAGACAGAAGAAAGAAAGGAAGAACCGGCGGGGTTTAGGGAAACGCACGCACCGAAAACGGTGCTGGCGAGGTGCATGTAGCGGCTGTACCGCGTGGCGCCGGCGACAGGCTCGTGGAGCCTGACGAGCAGCCACAGCGTGTAGAGCTGCCACCCGAACGCCAAGGTCAGGCAGATGATCGCCCACGTCCTGCAGCAAAGGAACGACCATGCAAACATATCTGAGCCACCGGCGCCGGCGGGGAGCAAACGAACAGGACAGCATGATGTGCTACGCGCACAGGCACAGCAAAAACACATGGACGACGCACCATCCGAGGGAGGCGAAGGCCGTGGGGAGCAGGAGCGGCTGGAAGCCGATACCGGAGCTGAGGTTGTGGAACGCGGCGTAGTAGGCGTTGCCGCTGCGGGACTCGGTGATGGGCAGCCAGGCGTCACGCGGGTCCGCGAGCCGCGTGATGTGGCCCACCTCCTCCAGGCATCCCTTGACACCCGCCACCGCCTTCTTGACGGGACTGGCGAGCGGCGACGCTGCCATGGCGCGCAGCGGAGACGCCATGGCATGCAGCGGCGACCTCCCGCCCCCGCCGCCGAGCGCACGCGGGGAGTGTATCTGCGACGGCGGGGTCGACACCGGCGGTGGCGGCGGGCGCGGCGTTGGCGGCGCTGACTGCACCTCGCTGATCGCCTCCTGCTTGCTGGACGACGACATGGTGGATTGGTGGCCGATGCACGCGCGCGCTACCCGGTCCCCGCGCTCTGCTGCCCGCACCTGCTGGTGCGTTGGACTTGTGGTTGCTGGGGTACTTGGGTTGGTATGGTCCCGACCGGAGCGGCTTGCGGGACGCGAGATTTATAGGAGGTTTTCCGCCCACTCGATCAAGCACGGGCCACGGGGGGTTGGTGCCACCGAGCCATGCGCGGCGTCGGTGTGTGTGTGTGTGGACGTCGTGCGTGCTCTGGCCCTGGCCCTGGCCCTGCCGCCAGCGAGCCGTGCAGGAAAGTTGACTCGGTGGTCACACGCGCGCGCACACACACAGGTCGTACAGGTCCTCCTGCACGTCATATTATAGTCCGTACTCAAAAACACATGCCGTTTTGCAGTTGCAGGCGCGGGTCGGTCGTACGTATGACTTTGGCAGGTCGGGCCGGGTCGGGTCCGCGCTTGTTGTAAGCTTCCAAATTTTACAATTTAGCTTTTTTTTTTAATTATTTTCACGTTTGGACCCTGGAGGAACTATTCCCACAAATGAACCCAGTGGGTCGGCGCCATGACCCATGGCGCCGAGGTAACACAGCTCGGCGCCGTGCCCCACGGCGCCGAGCTTTGAGCCCGCATCTAGCAGGGCAGCCGACGTGGCTGGGACGGCGCCGAGCTCGGCGTCACAGATCACGGCGCCGAGCTCAACGCCACAGATCACGGCGCCACGTCCCACGGCGCCGAGCTCGGCGCACGCTCTCTGTCTCTCGCTCGCCTCTCTCTCTCGCCGAGGTGCCGCCGTCCGCCGTCCGCCGGCCGCCGCTGGCAGCCGTCCGCCGCCACCGGCCGCCGCCGAGCCGTCGCCGGCCGGTTTGTTTAGGTAATTTTGTTTTCTTGTCAAGTTTAGTTTAGGGTTTTTAATTAGCAATTGTAGTTCGAAATTTTAGTTATAAATTTAGATGATAGATAGACAAATAGGTAGTTAACTTATTAATTATATAGTTTAGTAAATATAGGGATAGTTATGTCATTGATAATTTAGTACGCTAAATAGATGGATAAACAAATAGATAGATAGATAGATAGATAGTTATTTTGCTAAATAGATAGACTGATAAGTTCATAGATAGATAGTTAGTTTGCTAAATTTATAGCTAAATAGATATATGTGTATATATATATATAGTTAGGTCATTGATAATTTAGTTTACCCATAATAAGAACTTTCGTGTTGTGTATATCAACTAGATGGATAACCTAGTGACCCCTTATCATGGAGGAAGAGTGGAAGAAGCGGAAGATGGTTTTGGTAATATCACCTTAGTTGGAATGCAAAGGGTGCCTTTGATGTTCGATGAGCGACCGTTTTTTTTAGAGTTGTTTGGTAGGGCTCGTGTTGAGCTTCAGTGCAATTCCATTGAAAATGTCATATCAGTTGAGGGAGTAGTTCACCATGGTAAATCAGGCAAAATTTTTAGACGGTTGGTCTCAATCTCATCAGAGACTCAATGGGAGACATATGTCAATACTGTGATAAAGAGTAAATTTCAATGTTTGGATTTGATTGTGCGGAAGCTCTCCAATGAGCCCACTCCTCTTGTCCATTCATCCCCTTATGGATTCTCACCACCACAATACGATCCGTTACAATGTGAGCCTCCGTTACCCAATCCAGAGGTGCATGTGGAAGATGTGGTTGTGGTGCCCGATGCGCAATCCGCTCCAAATGAGGTTGGAATCTGCCCTAATGTTGGTGTACCTTATGTTGCTGCGGCCCCTCAGGAGATCCCTTTGATCCAAAATCATCCAAGTAAGTGTTGTAGTAACACTTTACCTTTTTTTATCCACCCTTGTAATATGTTATTCCAATGATGACATCCTCATTTAAATGTAGGAGACATTCCTGATAATGTTGGCTGTCATCGTGTGCCTTCATCATCCACTGCGGTGCATACAGGCTTCGCATCTAATAGTGTTGATGTTCAGATTGATGATGGAGAGGAGCCTTATGGGACCGCAAGAGCTGTTCGTTCCGATGATGAACGTCCTGTGGCTGCATTGAGTGAACAAGAGATTGAGCTCATGAAGCAATGTTGTCCCGATATTGATCCACTAGTGCATGAATTTAGCGATCTCAGACACTCTCATGGTGCTTATGCAGTAGCAAGAGAAGAAGAGTTGCTAGAGGCCCCTGATGATGGGGAAAGCATAGAAATTTTCAAGGGCATGATCTTCAAGGACTTGCCAACATTGAGAAGGTGGTTACAGGAGTATTCTATGAAACGTAAAAGGCCGTTCAAGGTGCAGCATTCTTATGTGGAGCGTCGTTACACAGTGGTATGTCAGAAAAATGATTGCAATTGGAGGGTATGCGCGAGGAAACAGAAGGACAGTGAAAAGTTTAAGATCACCAAAATTGTAGGTCCACATACTTGTGCAACGACGGATCTAAAAGAGAAGCATCAACAGTTGACCTCTACCCTTATTGCTAGAAAATTTTACACAACACTGCAGAAACAGCCTAATTTGAGAGTGAAGGCGCTCATGGACCTACCTGAGAAGCATTTTCATTATGAGGTGAGTTATGGCAAAGCATGGAGGGCAAAGCAACGTGCCTGGAAGATGATATATGGTGATTGAGAGGAGGGGTACGAGAAGTTGCCTGCATTGTTCAATGCAATCAAGGTAGCTAATCTAGACATGCATTACGAGTACATCCCAAAACCAAATGAATGGAAGGACGGCAGAGAGATATTCTTCCGTGCATTCTGGTGCTTTCCTCAGTGTGTCCAAGCCTTTAGGCATTGTCGTCCTGTGTTGTCCATTGATGGTACTTTTCTTCTTGGCAAGTACATGGGCACAATGTTGATAGCCATTGGTTGTGACGCGGACAATGCATTGGTTCCATTAGCATTCGCTTTGGTAGAGAGGGAGAATAAAGACAGCTGGGGTTGGTTCTTACGGCTTGTTCGGATACATGTTGTAGGCCCTGGAAGAGAGGTTGGTGTCACATCTGACAGACACCAGGGCATACTTAGTGCCATATAGGAGCAGATTCCGGGGTATGCACCATTGCATCACCGTTGGTGCACTCGCCACCTTGCAGAGAATTTACTCCGGAAGGACAGTTCAAAGGGCAACTTCCACCTGTTCGAGGAGGTTGCTCGCATGCTTGAGATTTGCTACTTCGAAGAGAAGTTGGAGCTGCTAAAGACAGAAACAAATGCAGAAGGTAGGCAGTGGCTACATGGTTTGATGAGTCAAAAAGATAAATGGTCAAGGGCCTATGATGATGGCGGGTGGAGGTATGAATTTCAAACTAGCAACATGGTCGAGTCATTTAATAGTGTGCTCAAAGGTATACGGGCCATGCCTGTCAATGCCATTGTGTCCTTTACTTTCTTTAGGTGTGTTGCATGGTTCAATGACCGGCATGCATCAGCAATGGTACTACAGAGCAAGAATTAGATATGGGCACCTAAACCAAAACACCATCTTGATAGGGCAAAGGAGAAGGCTAGAACACATGAAGTTCATTGCTTTGACCATAGCACGGGAAAGTATGAGGTCATAGAAAGGGGTTGAACAACCTCCGATGGTGAGGTTCGGCCTTCAAAAGCTTATATTGTGGTTCTTAGAAATTTCTCATGCATGTGTGGGAAACCAAGGCAGTACCACTTTCCATGTTCTCATTATATTGCAGCGGCTCAACATCGCAACTATGCATATGTGAGTAGGATGCCACGGGAACTAAGTGTTGACAGCCTTGTACTTACTTGGGCTCCCCGTTTCGAGCCTTACCTAGAGGAGGAGCAGTGGCCACCATACCATGGCCCGAGATACATTGCGGACCCAGGTGCTCGTTGGGACAAAAGCGGGACTAGGAAGAGGACGAGATACAAGATGGTCATGGATCAGGTTTCAGGAAGAACAAGGAGGGGTAGAGCAACACCCTTTCTTACTGATCCCGAGCAAAACCAATGTAGCAAATGTGGCAGACTTGGGCACAATGCACGTACATGCACTTGGGCGCCTAGCCAGGTGACAATAGTTATATATATATATGTTACACTATTTATAAATGTTTACTCTTTGTTTGCTTTCTAATATTTATGCATGTAATTTAATTTCTTACTGACAATTTTCTTTTCCTCCAACAGGATGGCGACTTTCGACCTCCTCGATCAGTACTACGAGGCGAACCACCGAGGACGACGCATTTCCGAGGGGGAGGTAATAACTGCAGTTTATCTTACTTAAGCATATGAGGTACTTACATTAAAACACGTGTAATGGTTGCAGGTGCTGGCCCCTCTTCGTCCTCGAACCCATGACAGGTTCCACGAGATGCGGTACGACGAAAGGTACACGCCCTTACTAGAGAGGGTTGGACTAGACGTTGTATCGTATCAGGTTCGTCGTGGGTTGCCTGTCATCAACCCTGCGGCGATCACAACTTTGGTCGATAGGTATAACCATGTCCAATACTAATTCATTACTACACATTGTTTCTTTGAAATATAACTAACATCTTCATTTATCTACCTTCTGTAGGTGGAGGCCGGAAACTCATAGTTTCCACCTACCTTGTGGAGACATGACTATCAGTCTTGAGGACATGCAGAAGTGGCTTGGTCTCTCCAATAGAGGTATTCCTGTCATCGGGCACTGCAGGTCTGAAGGTTGGAGGGACAGAATGGAGGCCTTCCTTGGGAGACAACTACCTCCAGAGGTGACGCATTCCCGCGGCACAGGTGTTTCCATTCCTTGGCTCAGGGTTGCCTTTGGTGCATGTCCGGATTACGCAGACGATGCCACAGTTGGATTCTACTGCAGAGCTTGGATGTTGCACTTGTTCGGGTGTGTTCTCTTCCCTGACGTGACAGGAGACACAGCGTCATGGATGTACCTCCCTTGCTTGGGTAATTGGGACACTGCAGGCACATACAGCTGGGGTTCTGCAGTATTGACGTTCCTATATCGCCACCTTTGCGAGGCTTGTCGACAAGGTGCGAAGAACGCTTCCATTGGGGGTTGTGTGTACCTTCTTCAGCTGTGGATGTGGTCTCGTATACCGGTTGGCCGGCCCACACTCCAGGCACCTCGGCCTTGGTTCGTGGTAAACAACCCTCGCCGTCTTCCTACATATGCACATCTGTACGACCAGGTGACGGCCCCCTACTCGAGGACAGAACGTGCGTACCTTCAGTACGCCAACGAGCTGGATGGTCTTACAGCTTCGATGGTGAGTTCATTGCATTTTGTTATTTATTCATTCTTATACCTTATGATTGTTGCAACTTATGCCCTTCAATTGCTCTTTTTTAGGTCACTTGGGAGCCGTACAAGGAACTAAGTATGGAATAGTTTGGCTTGAGCAACATGTGTGGCGCAGACGAGGACCTGTACATGATGATATGTCCGCTCATATGCTTCTATGCTGTTGAATACCACCTTCCTCAGAGAGTGGCATGACAGTTTGGCAAGGCTCAGGAGTGGTCAGTCCCGCCGTATTCAACTTCCGTAGAGCTGCACAAGTAAGTACCACCTTCCTTAGAGAGTGACATACTTGATCATTTAGTTGACATAGTCCATGTAGTTGTTCTAGTTGACATAGTATCTGTAGTTGATTTAGTTATTCTAGTTGGCATAGTTGACATAGTTATTCTAGTCCATTTAGTTGATTTAGTTGATGTAGTTTCCATAGTGTATTTGATGTAGTTGACATAGTGCACATGTTTTACGATTGATCGTCAAAAACAGAAAAAGACGGTGGAGTTTGAGACGCTACACCGTGTGCACATGGATGCTTGGGACGATCAATATGACAATGTGTATCAAAACGAGACGCCACATAACAACTACAACTTTCGCCAATACCTAACTTGGTACCGGACAGTGACACGAACAAAGTTGAAGACTCAATGGACAAATACGGACTACGCAGACATTGATTCTTCAGATGACGAAGATACGTCCTATGATCTTGAAGCAAGACAAGGGACGATTGTCGAGGCTGCACCTGTCTTGGACCGAGTGGTAAGTGATCTTAAAAAAGTTATGTAATTTTTTCATGGCAATGCGTTGTATATGACTACCGTTATGACTATAATTTGTCTCTTTTTGCAGGGCAACACGCTAAAACAGTCTGTAGTGGAAATTGAACGGTTTCCAAGGACAAACGTGGACGAGGCTACGCTCAACAACTTTCTAGGAGTAAGTACTCATGAACACAACGACTATCTCGTCGACAATGCATATATTACAATGCTTAATATGCTCATGTTGTTATCACAGAGGCTAGCACGTAGATTGCGTCGAGCTGCGGCTCGTTGTGGTTGCGGGACTAGCGCGGCGATGGAGTATGTAGCGAGTCCACAGAGAACACAGAGGGAGAGAACTATAGGACTCGGTACTTCTTCTCGCGGAGGTAAACTTTCATTACATGTCGTCTAGTTAAGTGTCTTTCTTTCATACACACAAATGTACTTATATGCACATTTAATTGATACGTGACATTGTAGGTTACGGCGGACAGAGCTCCTCTCGTGGTACTCGAGATACTTTCCAAGGTGACGCCACAGAGGACGACGGCGGATATCAGGAACTTGGACCGTCCCAGCTAGATGATGCTCCTTTGACTCAACCTTCGCAGCCTATAGGAACTAGGAGACGACGTCCGTCAGTTCACTACACTCCAGGCACCGACACTTTTGGTAAGGGTAAGGGTAAGTCTAGGAGGCAGTAACGATGTGGAGTTGTGTGATGATGGTGAACTATATGGTTGTCTTGTGCTATTTGGATGAATATATGTTGGATCATATGATGTTGTCTCTATTTTTCATTGTGGATGCTCCATATACAAGCGAAATTCTGGCGAATTTTTTTCGCGAAATTCTGGCGAATATAGTTGATAACCTAATTCTCTAAACTTAATGATAACACAAATAAAAGTTTAACAATACATGTCGTTATTCATGGATAAAACATAGAACTACTGAGTGCAACGAGGCCACTTTCCCTTCCTCATCGCATCGGAATTCTCCTCCATCGCTGCCTTCGCACGGCGGGCGCGCTCAACCTTCTTGTCCCTCTCCTCCCTGTAGGCCGCACCTCTTCTCTCTTCCTCCTCTTTCTTGTGCTCCTTCTCAGCTGCCTCCTCTTTCAGTATCTTCTCATAGGCCACTCGACGCTCTGCGTCCCAGTCCTTCATACCTTGCAGAAGACGTTTGTCGGACTCCTTGATCTCAGTGTCGATCCACTGCTCAAAGTCACAGAGCGATGGAGGGGTCTGTAAATCATGCAGAAGTTAGGCACACAAAATAAAATCATTATTTAATATGATATAAATCGATTTCCGTATAAGAGTAGATTCTCACCATTAAGTTAGTACGACGCTGAGCAAGTGTAGGCTGAAAAGCATAATTTGAACACATCCGATACCTCTGCCTATAGGTTTCATGATCCTCAGAAATCTCTACCTTGCAAGGATCACCGCAAAAGCACATTGGAACCGGAACACCGCTGGGCAGAGGCTTTGGATCGAATGCGATGCCGGTCAACGGACCCTTCCTACAAATGAAAAAAAATCGTTCTAGTAACCGAAACAATTAGAACAAAAAATAAACCTAGGAGAGAATACCTTACTTTACTAGTTTTCCCACGCTTTGGCATCCTATGGTTGCAAAATGCAAATAACAAATCAATAATCGTCCCAAACCCTAAGTCAAAATCTAACTAGGGTTTCAAAATACACCTAATATAGACTGAATCGATGCGTAAAAAATGAGGAGGGGAAGAAGAATACCTTGGTCTCGAAGATCGGTGGATCAAATCCAAGTTTCCAAGGTCCAAAATGTCGATTCAAAGAGGTTAGGTGGGTGGAGGAGAGGAAAAACCCGAGAGCAAGGAAGAACAAATGGATGAAGCCTCGGGTGGGTGGGAAAGCTGGCTGGAATATAAGGAACACAGCTCGGCGCCATGCCCCGTGGCGCCGAGCTCGGCGCCGTGCCCTATGGCGCCGAGCCCCCAACCATGTCGGCTGCACTGCTGGATGCGGTGTGTTACCTCGGCGCCATGGGCCACGGCGCCGATCCCCCAGCCACGTCGGCTGCACTGCTGGATGCGGTGTGTTACCTCGGCGCCATGGGCCACGGCGCCGATCCCCTGGGTCCATTTCTGGGAATAGTTCCTCCAGGGGTCTAAACGTGAAAATATTTCAAAAAAGAGCTAAATTGTAAAAATTTGGGTTGTAAGGTGGGGAATGGTTTCTGTGGGCAAACAAATGGGCCAGCATGTTTTCTTCTGCCCTGGGTATGACCAACACTGGTGACAGTTGAAGTAGGCGTCGGGAGCGATGGTCCCAGGAGCCGACACTGCTAGTAAGTTTCGGTGCGCTAGCGACTTGTGCAGCAGCACGGTGGATCCGTGACGTGCGCGGTTCCTGCTCCGTGGCCCATGGGCGCAGTACTACTGATCTTTATGCAGGTTCGTTTGATGCGAGCCTGTTCTCTCTCTTGGTTTTTTTTTTCTTCAGTTTTGCCAAACGAATGCTGCGTGCGTGTGAACCAGCACGGCAGCACGGGTAAAAGGCCAGCCGGGGCCGCGCGTGGTAACGGTGTAGTACCGTGTACGTACATACAATCGTCGTCGGGAATGATCAGAATCGTGGAGTCGGATCGATGACACTACTGGCGTCGCTGTCGCCTTGTCGCGGTAACGGGGGAAGTCAAGTTTGTCGGGGCACCAAGATGGCAAGCATCCGCGGGACACACGCATGCAGGCTGGCTACCTGCAGATAGAGATGCGTGAAGCGTGATGGTGTCGGCCGGCCGGACCGTCGATGTGGGCTTGACATTGACACCTCTGGTAGGTGAGGCAGTTAAAATCGAAGCACCCGACGTCAACGACTCGATCGGTCCGGTGATCGATTTTCCGCGCGCCGTCCCCGTCGTTCGTCGAAGCGTCGAGCGCTCGCATCTTTGACATGAAAACTGGCTGGGGATTGGACGGATCTGACGCAACCCGATTTGGAGAGTCAGGCCCTGTTTAATTCCAAGGAATTCATCCGAAATTCTAAGATTCTTCATCACATCTAATTCCTATTCTTCGTCACATCAAAATATCGGCACATATATGGAGTATTAAATATAGATGAAATAAAAAACCAATTGTACAATTTTGTTATACTTTATGAGATGAATATTTTAAACCTAATTAATCAATGTTTAGATAATTATTACGAAATAAAAACAAAATTGCTACAATGTGACGTGACAAATGCTACAGGATTTTTTTCACCCCTTTTCACAATCTAAACACCCCCTCAGTCCTAACGGTAGTGGAGAAATACCGTCTAGCGCATTCTCTCCAGGGTTTACATTCTTCTCTTATTTCCGCTACATGCATACTGTACATGCTACTAGTTTCTCGTGAAGATAGGAAGTAGTAGTACAGTAACTCACCCATGCAATCCAAGCCTAAAATTTGTGCTCCACCGTGGTGATGCAATAATGCGATCTCTTGTGGCAGTCATTGTCAAACGGCAGATACTTGGAAGTTAGGAAGAAATGCGCGCGATAGACGCGTGTTTGTCACCGCGCGTCATCCAAATGAATTTAAAAACCATGTATTCATGTATGCACAGGTCTAAAGAAAACGTTTATAAAGATTTCTATTCCCACAACAACCATGGATCATAGTTTGAAATCGTCCACGCGTGTCAAAAGGGGGGCCATGATCGAATCCAATGATGAAAGGAGGAGCAGCCAAAGTAGGTGGTACACGTTCGAAGGAGAGATCGAGCAGGACAGATACAAAAGGTTTCCTCCAGAGGCTAGTCCCGGGCATTGACAATGCAAAAGGACAAATGTTTTTTTTTCCACACTAGTCCCTTCGCCGGCCGCATGCAGTCGTGGTGGACAAGCTAGCTAGCTAGCTAGCACCGAATGAGCTAGAGAAATTAATTAAGGATTTAAGGTTAAGCGGCCGCCATTTTTGATAGTTGGTGACCGATCGATCGAGGGCCGGCTCAGGTCTCGCGCGCAGGGGGTAGTTAAGAGCGTTTGACGATGCTTAAGCACACACCAACCGTAGACCATAGTAGTTACTAGTAGCACTACACTCAGGGCCTATTTAGTAGAGCTGTGCTTTCAGATTCTCCAGCTGTGCTCCCTGATTCATTGGTGAAGTGATTCTGTGACTGAAAATGATTCTCTTCGATTGTTTAGCCTAAACTCTCAAAATCAGCATGGAGAATCACTTCACAGAATCAGGTGAAGCTACTTTTTTCAGCTCTCAGCCTCTTAGTTCATTTTAGATAATCACTTCACAGAATCAGTAGAGAATCACTTCTCACTAAAAAATACGTTTGGCAGCCAGAAAGTGATTCTGCCTGAGAATCAGCTCCGTAGAACGCTGCCAAACGGCACCTCAAGCGGTCCAAAGGGCTTGCTGCCTTGCTTTGCATTGCATGCATGGTGGTGGTGGCATGCATATATGCAAGCCAAGTCGACCCAGCCGCCTATCGGCATCCACCAATCCCCATTTCCGCACCTCGTGTGTGGACTCGTCAAAGGCGACCCGTAGAAACTCGTAGTACTAGCACGATGAAAACGAACATCGAGTAGGGGCGCGCGCGCGCAGGCACGCCACGCCCCGCACACAAATGCGGGTCGCTAGCCGGCGAAAAGCGAAGGCGAATCGAGTGGAGAAAATAAAGCAGAGGCCGGCCGGGGAGATCAACGGATCGGAAACGCCGGGGCCGCGTGTGAGGACTAAAATTGGCCCGAAAAGCAGAATTTTTGTTGGAGGTCCGTTTCGTTCCTGTAGGAGATAGGAGTTGTTCTAAAAGTAAGGGCCGACCGGTGCGCTATCGTCTACGTCCGTCGCGTCGAGACGGGCACAAAGGGAGGACCGTGGTCACGTCATGCGTGGCGCGCTGACACGAAATGACGAAAGGCAGCTACAGTAGCTCTGTGTGCTGCGCGGACCCGCTCCAGTCCGCGAGGGTGCGCGTCGTCGGACCGGTTCCGTCCAGCCCAGCGTCCGGCCGGGCCACGGCCCAAGCAGCAGTCTCGGGTCCGTATGCTCCCTGTCAGCCTGTGAGCCCAAGTTGCCACGCAGACTTCTCACCCCGCATCCGTTGTCTTCGTGGATGCGACCAAGCGGCACGGCACGGCGACGAACGCGTCAGGAGGCCAACACAATGGGCTAAATGGACCAGGCCTTCACCTGGTGTTTGAAGTGAGACCTGGAATTCCAAAAGTGAAAAAGGCCATCGTAGAAAACCCAGCTACGGTGGATCATAGCCCTTTGCTGCTTTGCATTCACCAAGGGATATCATCTTTTTTCTATAAAGAAATGACAGAATAATCTTTTGGTTAACATCTGTGGATACTATTTACTTTGGAGTCACTCTTGAACGGCATGCATCCAATGCAACAAGATACTGACCACGAAAGACTCCCCTGTCTTTAGTTGCCTTGGCAAGCTGTTCGCCTTGCATCCTCCGGGAACAACACTCCCTACTGCTCACCGTCAATAATAGAATGTACGCGTATCTGATTTCCCGCTCTTGTATTTACGTACTTCCTTATTACACGAGACGTGCATCGTCGATGCACTTAACTATTGGTTGCGTTGATTTTGAGACTACCATAGATCAGGATTGGATCGATGTGACCCTCGTTGTTTTTTTCACATGCCAGTATGCCACTTACGTATATCCATCTAAATCATCGAAAAGGACAAAGGTAGAAACATAGGAGTTTCTGATGGAAATTGTTCTCACCCCTGGAGTTCTGGATTCTCGTTTTCTAGGATTTGACCACGCAGTAGTGATTATGGTTATTGGTTAACATGCAACAGGTTTTTCTTTTTACATCACCCTGTTATTTTTTTCTGACTGTCAAGAGGTAAACGTGAGATCTGATATGAAGTTGCTGTCGAAGAGCATCGATGCTGAATGTTTGTCTCCAAACAAACAGAACGGGGACGTCTTTGGCGCGTTGCTTTCTTTCCCCGACGGCGCAGGGGTCGGTTCCTTTCGTCAGAAGCGTTCGCCTTTCACATCTCAATCTAATCATGCTTCATCTTTTTTTTTGCTGCGTATATTATTGTGCTTTTTTAGTCCTCTATCTAGTGTTTATGCAACTTAGTCATGTATTAGCTATGGCCTTCTTTTGTAGTCTATAAAGCGATTTTGTTTTGCATGCTGATTTTTTTACAATTGTTTTATCCCCTCCAATCAAATCAGAATGATATGGTTATTCTTGATGCATATCAATGTGTCTTTAAGTCATATATAGTTTCTAATCGTGCAGCCGTGTATATATGCATATGCAGCTGCTAATCGGGAATTCAAGAGCCGGAGGACACAACACAACAGGCGTCGCAATCTCGCTTTCGTCCCTTGGAGCTCGTGTTCCGTATATTAAAACGACTTCTCATGTTCCACGTGTAAACATAGTTCTAGGATTCTAGCAAATTAAACATGTGTTAGCACCACAGAGCGTTGTAACATGGTTGGGCTGTTCGCCTGATTAATTAGTTTATCCCATTTGGAATTTGGATGCTTTTTTTTTCGTGTGGGGAGCAGGCGGGTAGCGATGGAATGCGGGAAGGCTGGCGATGGAGTAGCGACTGCCTTTGGTTGGTGTGTTCCATTGCATCATCCATGGCCTCAACCTCAAGCTGCGAGTATCCCAGGCCCGGCAGGGGAATCTACAGCGCTGCCCACCTATTACATTCAACGTACTGTACTCACAAGCAGAGCATGAGGTTGCAGAATCTTTTGCCATGCATGCAACTCTCTCTATGGAGCATATTCAGCGAACGTTGGGATGCCAGTAAGTTCGGTAACAGATACGGAGTATTTTTCTTTTTCCGGATTACAATAACGCCAGCACACCCATGCATTTTGGTTGAACAAAATGATACCTGGGGTAGTAGTATCTGACCAGGCCAGGAGGCACATTGCACAACCACACGATCCATTTCTATTCGGCGGCTATCCAGTTGGGTCGTTATTACGACGGCTGCGTATTCAGAAAACGTCGTTATTAGGACGGCTGCGTATTCAGAAAACGTGCAAAAGAGTCACAGATATATACTCCTCTGTCCCGATGTTTTAGCATTCAGATAGGGTTCTAGTGAAAATTTCGTTTTAGGTGCGGATCTCCTGCCTAGAAGCAATGTCGTTTTAGGTGCAGACCCCCTGTCTAGAAGCAACACCATTCTCCATCATACTAGCCAACTACTCCCTCTATCCCAGAAAATATATCGTTGTAGCGTTCAAATGTTGTCCCAAAAAGAATGTCGTCCAGCAGCCAGCTAGCTACGTATGTGGGTCCCGCACCTATAGCAATCAATTGGACCGTACCTTGGGTTCTCCACTACCGGCCGGTTGGCCAATCAGCAGTCACTGTCCCTCCACTTGCGCATGGGAACCAGCCTCACCTGTCCATACTCCGTACGTAATTATTGGTGCATGTTGTAGACAGTAGCAGTATACAGAGTCTTTGTTCTATTTCCTTGGTAACGGTATCCAAGTCTAAAACGACTATAATTTTGGGACGGAGGGAGTAGCATGCAGCAAACTTTTCACCGTTGGTGAGAAAGAAAAGTGCAAAAGATGAGAAAATTATTGCCGTTGTTCGTTTTGTTGAAATTTAGTTTATGCTAAATACTTGTGTCGATTTGTTGGAGTATTTTAGGAGGAAGAGAGTAATTGATTTAGTCATGCGCGTATAAGATGAAGATGTTATATCTGTGTAGCTCTATCATTCGTGGTGGCGAGGTTGACGGGCGTTTTGCTGGGTTGGTACAACCGTGCTGCTGAACATTGCTTGAATGCCCGATTAGTTTTGTCGACGTACGCATCTGCTGCTAATGTCATAGGTTTGTTTGTGACTGCTCCAGAAACTCCGCTCTGTAAATTCTACGGTGGAGCAGCTCCAAAAAAAAACTAGAGTTTGTGGAGTCACAACTTCACCTTTTTTCCTAGAGTTGTGCGGGTGGAGTTAAAACCGTTTGGCTGGAAAACATGGAACAGAGCTGAAAAACGTAGAGCGGAGCATAGTGCTAACTACGCAGCACATCTTCACTTACGGAGTTACGGTAAGCAAAAAAAAAAAAAGGTTAATGCCATATGACAAGCTAGCTGCTTTAAGCCAAAAGAAACACGAGCAAGCAATGAGCGGTCAGGGCTCATCGCCTACTATTCGCCAAAAGATCGTTGGAAAGTTTTTGGTGCCGCCGGGGCTCAGGACACTCCCGTGGCGCGCAGCGCAGATGATTCGCCGGTGTACTTAGTGTACGGCGCAAATCTTGTTGCAGCGCCGGATGTGCCGGCCTCCGCCGTGGACCCTTTGTCCGCCACTCCTCCGCGCTGCTACGGGAATATGGGTCGCGGATCCGCGCGTGTCCCCAGAAAGGCAGGAACCAACCCGCCCCGATGACCCCGTGAGCCAACGGAAAAGCTTCGCCGCCCTGCAACCACTCCAGCCGGCCAACACAACGCGCACGCCTTCGCTCGCATCCCCCACCCCAGGTCCCGCCGTCCCGGCTGGTCCACCTATAAAACCCACAGCCTCTGACCTGCCACTCAGCACGGCAAAAGGCAGTGGAACACACACCCACGACCAGGAACGATGGCCGGGTCCGGGTACCGCCGCACCATCTCGTTCCCGGCGCCGAAGCCCGCGGCCGATGGCGCCGCCTTCGCGCTGGCGACCGCGAGCGACAAGCTGGCCACGTACCGCATCCGCTCGTCCACCCTCCCCTGCCGCTTCCACCCGCTGCTGCGGCAGCTGGACGACGACGTGGCCGCGCTGCGCCTCGTGATCGGTCAGCAGTCCCCGTCGTCGTCCGCGGGCGCTCCTCCTCCTCCCTCGGCGTCGTCCGTGTCCGCGGCGGCGTCGCAGGTGTGCCGGGTGCTGGTCTCGCTCTCGGAGCTACTGCGCCACCCACAGGCACAGGAGCCGCTACGGCGCCTGGGGCGGTCGTCGCGCCTCGCGGAGCGGCTCCTCGACGACTTCCTCCGCCTCGCGGACGCGCACGGCAGCTTCCGCGAGGCGCTCGTCGCGCTCGCGGCGCTGCAGGCCGAGACGCGCGCCGCGCTGCGCCGCCGCGGCGGCGACCCGGCGAGGCTGGCGTCCGCGGCGCGCTCGCAGCGGCGCGCGGCGCGCGACCTCCCGCGCCTCGCGGCCGCCGTGCGCGCCGTGGCCGCCAAGCGACACGCGCCGCTACCCGAGGGCCTCCCCGCGGATACCGCGGCGCTCGCGGCCGCGGTCGCCGACGCCACCGTCGCCGTGGCGTCCGGCTCCGCGGCCGTCTTCTCGGGGCTCTCCTCGCTCTCCAACTCCGCCGCCTCCGCCCGCGTCGAGGTCGCCTCCACGCCGTGCTGGGTCACCGCCGCCCCCGCCAGACGACTCGCCGGCTCGTACGACGCGCCCAGCACCGCCCGCCACCGCATATGGTGGGTGGCCGACCTCGTGCGCTGGATGTCGCGCGCCAAGCGGCGGTCCGCCGAGAAGCAGAGCGGCGACGACGACGAGTCTTCCACCGTGCAGCTCCGGTCCGAGGCAAGCATGAAGCCCGAGGAGAGGGCGCGGAAGGCGGCGTTCGAGCGGCACGAGAACCTGGAGCGCTGCATCGCTAGCGTCGACGACAGCGGCGAGAAGGTGTTCCGAGCGTTGGTCGACACCAGAGTGTCCTTGCTCAACATTCTGAGCCCGGGGTTCTGATGTCCGAATTGAAATTCCCTTCATATCAGGAGTTTATTCTAGCTCGCATTCTTGGACAAAGTCACAAAACCTGTACATATAGAAAACACTACCGTCCTGGAGTCAATCTGTTCGTTCACCTGCATCTTTCAAGAGATTTGATTTGAAACTGGGCGTTCTGAATTGAAAGTCGCAACTTTTTTGGCTCTGTTCTTGTCAACAACCGATCGAATCCTTAATGCAACATTCTTTTCTTCCTCGAAGTCTTCGTTATCCCAGACTCAGAGATGGCATATAGATTGATTGATGCCTATTGAGATTTTTGCAAAACAGAATATACCATGTGATTCGCCCTCGGCGAATCCGCTGAAGAATTTTGATCGCCCATGTAACCATACAAGGTTGAAGATGAAAATACTCGTGACAAAGCGTTGGATCACGTTATTGCTCATACAAAGCGTGCAGGCTGCAGAGGTTGTCTGCAGCTGAACTGAACCACCAAATTTGAATCTGATCTGCTCCATTCATGGACTAACCTCTTGGTTAGTTCCTTCCAAATTATAAAACTTTACAAGATTCTTCGTCACATCAAATCTTTGAACATATGTATGAGAGACGAATCTTTCGAATATAGTTACTCCATGATTGAACAATAGTTATCAAATACAAACAAAACACTACAATTCAAAAATTTGTCAAGATTTTGAATCTAAACAGAAGATTTAAATTCACGTTCTTCCATCGCTTCGTGTGTAGAGTAGGAGTACTAGGCAGCCGGAGACTGCAACATCACGCACGACACAAGCTGCACACTGCACAGTGCTCCAAAGTACTACTGTATACTGTAGTATACTACGGAGTACAGTATTATCCAGTTCACCGATGCCCTCTTCTGCCCTGTCGCCTGAACGTTTAGGGTCCGTTTGTAACGCGGGATATTTTTATGTTCTTATACTTTTTTCTACGAAAATGAACTGATTCCTGTGAAATTTTTATATAACTTTTATAAAATTCCTACCTTTCAAACAGAACCTTACTGTCGGCTGTTGGCCTTGTTTTGTTTGCAGTTGTGGTCACGGTCTCACACTCTCACGGATCGTGAATTCACCTCGGAGCTCGCAGGCGCCCTGTGAAAGTGTGAATGAAGAAACGAGCACGTCACGTGCTGTCGGTCTCGGGGTCCCAGCCCGTGTCACCTCTGCCCCTTGCCGGGGACATGACATGACATGCCTCTCTGGTGACGGATGGAGGACATAGCTGGACGCCTGTGCTGGTGCAGGGAGCACGGAGCAGGCGGCTGGCTCTTGGTCGATGGACGGCGTGCGTTGGGTGTGAGTCGGTGCGGATTCCTGATTCGATTCCTCCTCGCTTTTTATACCTGCACATTCCACGCCGCCCCTTGTTGTTCCGGAATGTCACACCCTTGGCCGCCGGCTAGTCGCCGTCGACGTGAGCGATACACAAGAGAGGAATATCGGAGACGAGAACGTCAGCAGGGCAAGCCCCTCTGCCTTGGCGATGTTCAGATTTCTGAATAACGAGTTCGATATATTCCCATTCAGGGTTCGGGTACTTAGGTACCATTACAGGACGCTGACCACTCGGGTCCACTTAACAGAAGATACTTATACTGAAAACGTAAACTAGGGACTACGCCGTCTACGCCTACTTCTACTGAGTAACTGTGCAGCATCCGGCACAACACGGGAGGTCGCTCCCTTCGTTCTTGGCAATGGCAAGCGGTGCCACGAGCATTTCTGCGTTGCGACGCATGTACTGTACGTACTAGCTAGGATCTGTCAGTCGTCATGTGGTGTAGTGCACACGAGCACACCACAACGACCTGGGTGCAGTGCAACGAGAGATGCCCGACGCGGGCATGCGGTCGGCTTTCCCTTTGCCTCGTGAAGGCAGCAAGCACCGGACGGAGATTCACCTCAGATTTTCCAGTTTGCCAAATTATTAACCCGCCCATGAACATGATTCTGCAACTCCAAGAGATGTTTTGAAACCGCGACTTGCAGCTTGGAATTTCGATATGCGTCGCAATTCGCAAGCCTGGTTTCGAAATCCCCAGTCCAGACGTGACGTACGCACGCATCAGGCACCCAAGCCATGGTCCGGCACTCCCGGGCGCGGACCTGCATGCGGCAACGACCTGCTGTACGCGCCAGTGCGCCGCACGTCATTGTAAATGTAACCGCTACCGCTCGGCTTGACCAGCAGCCAGGCTCGCGACGCCACCGATATTATCAGTTTATATCAGGTCAACCCATCATCCACCCCATGTTTTGGAGTAGAAAACAGATCGGAACGCCGCGACCGTCACATGCGCCAGGCGACCGGCCGGGCTCCCCATTGTTTAAGCCGGACGAAGCTAAGGCTAGATCCATGGCGTCTCGCGTCGGCATCATATCCCTCCATCGCCCTGGCACTGGCAAGTGGCGAATATGACACGGGGGACGCGCAGGGCTTGGCTGGTTGGTGCCCCGACACGGCTGCTCCCCAGCCCCCTCGGCCCACGACCGCGACGGATCTTCCACGTCGATCAGCACCGCCCTCGACCCGACCCTCGTCACGTCTCGCCTTCGTCGTGTTTCTCTGTGGTCATCGTCCCTGTGGGCTGTGGCTGGGGTTGGCAATGGCTCCCCTCCCCTGTGCGGCTGTGCTCTGGTTGTCGGTGTCCTGCCGTGTCGGCCGGTGCCGGTGCTCGACTCAGCTCCTGCCTGGAGACTACTCTAGCTTTTTAACCAGGGAAGCTGCCAGCCCACCGCCCAATGCTTCCTGGCCCCAACGCTGCAGTTCGGATCTTGGCTTCAAGTTCTTCCTAAACTGGGCTGGATATTAGAGAGTGGCGGATAGCATCAGATTGGGCCGTCATGAACATTCGCACGTCAAAATTGGGCTTCAACTTCAAGTCGAGTCATGATGGGCTGTATTTTAAACCAGTCCAGGCTCAATTTCCCTGAAATACAGGACTTTTATTTTTCTTCGATCTGCAGCCCTTGGAGTTAGGAACTAATTTTATTTTGTTTCATTCTGTTGATTTATTATATTATAAAGAGTTTGGACCAGTAGATTGCTCCGCTCAGGCGATCAGTGTTGACATCAGTTGCCTGTTGCATTTCGACTGGACTCGGGGTCTCGGCCCCAAAACGATAGTATGATGTATTGGACGGAGCAGGGAAGACATTTATGCTGCTAATCCACAACATAGAAAGCAGGGGACACTATACAGTGCCTGGTCACAAAGAAGGGGTGGGGGGTACCGGGTAAGGGTAAATGAGACTCATCAACAAACAAGCAGAGAGCATAAATTGCTCTCTCAGTCTCATGCAGCCCCTGTAACATCATCGGACAGACTTCCAATTTCGCTGAGGAACCCAGGCAGGCAGGTTACAGGTAGATCTTTACGAAGATTGTGGAGTGGTTGAAGATTCTTTAATATGGTTATAAGAGGAGGGTATCCAATGCTCTACTCTATCGATCCATGGCTGCAGCAGCAGGTCACTGAAACCTCCTCTCCACTCCAGGATCCCAGTGGTTATCCTGAACCCCGCCCTCCCTGATTACGCAGTGGGCCAAAACCAGTGCCATCATGGCCCTTGCAGTTTCTGCCTGCCAACCGATCATGGCTCTGAACGGTGAACGCACACCATTCCACTTCCTGGTGCGGTACAAATCATGGTCTTTAACCAGCAGTTCCTTGATTTGGCTTCAGAGAATCTCTGAAAGTCGATCTGGTCAGCCCGCGACCACACACGCCACACATGTGTTGCAAATGATGTCTGCTATAGTGCTATAGCTATAGCAGCGCAAGGAGCTTGCGTGCGTTTTCAGGACAAGCTTGTATTGTAGTAGATCTCTTCTGCTCCCGGTTCAGGTTGCATTGTGTGCTCTTGTACTGTAGTACTCAATATTGGAGTAGGAGTATACTGTAAGAGATGACCAATAACAGCTTCGATGCTTTTATTTGGATCCTTTTCTAAGCAAAACCCATTTGTGGCAACAGTCACTGTACATGCGATCTTTTATCCGTGGGTTCGACACTGTCGGTTGCCAGCGGCGTCACGTGTATGTATGGCTGCAGGTGCCGTCGTTTTCGCTTGTTGTGGTAGTCCGTAGAGCATCAAGAATGGTTACTGTACACAGGGCCTGGAGAGAGCGTCGGCCGTCGAGCATCATGTGGCCGCTTGCACGAACGAAGGCTTTAATTGGGAGTGGCCGAGTGGGGACAGGCCTCTCACCAACTAGTGCTCGCTACTCCTATGCTATGAACTGTGCCGCTAGCTCCCACACACGATGGAACGAGAGAGCACATACTTGTCTTGGGGTGCTCGAGGATCACAAGGACCATACGACCGAAGCACTGTATAGCATGATTTTGCTGGGACATTGTCCGCCGCATGAAAATCTTGGTTCAGGACGCTTGCATTGATATGTAGACTGTGCTACATAGGCGGGGTAAACACCTGCTAAACGGTATGTGTCGTGCGTGCCCGTAATTTTCAGTTATCCTACAGCCATCGGGATGCGCCCCTGCTGAGTTGGAGGGGGTGCGGGGGGCGGGGGCTGGCCCCCCGCAATACGGTACATATGCCCGTCGCTAGGGTTCCACCAAGATCAAGTCATTCATTATTTTTGTAAGCCTCCGCACGATGTTGTAACCGACTCTTGATAATAATGAGGAGTGTTTGCTGGCTGGCGCTCGTGGTTTTTCCCCTTCGCATTGGAGGGGTTTTCCACGTTAAATCTTGTGTCTCGTGATTTGATCTTATATTTTTCACCGTATATCCGCCGTCATTCACAAGGGCTCCGACTATACAGGATGATTATGTTGTACTAGATTATTATGCAGGCTACCATAATGCGAGGAACCAATCAGACCCTATATGAACTGTCCAGCATTGTGCCGGACACCATATGAGCTGTGGCTCACATCAATCTTACGTGCGCAACCTTATGGTCGTATCTCTCTCTATTGACGATCTCTTCTCGGAGAGATTAACATATACAGACATACAATACGTTGGTATACTCAAGTTTTCATGCACGAAGCAACATTGTTATAAAAAAACATTTTTTTATAGAGAATTGACTATGTTTCGGCGAGAAGATCCGAGCATATTTTTATATACCGGATGGCAAATCCGAAGGATCTCGTGCATCGAGCATGACTCTTTGCAAGAACAGAGAATTGGGCAACGATATAGTACTAATATAACAGGGCGCGGTGATTAGTGAAACCATTATTTTAAGTCACTGCAGTTATTACAACGCAATTGTTTAAGCAAGTCAAACGCTACGTAACTGAACTGGGGGTGGTATTCAGGACACAGCAGTTTTGATTTTTGAACACCATGTGGTTTCAGTCATGCTGCTGCTGCTGCTGCAAGGGCAATGCGGAGTGACAGCTCGCGTTGGCCCCATGTGTTCTCGATCGAGTAGTAGCTAGGTGATGAAAAAGAAATCCTCCTCCATGTATAATCACGCTGCGATCATGGTAGGGTCTTAGGCCACACATGATGATACAAAACTCACCGCTGAATAGAGTAATCACGTGTGTTGATCGATGTGAATTTGTGGGCCTCGCCCTCTCGGGGCTCTAATCCCCTGCGAGTGCGAGTGCGAGTGCGAGTAGTGGGCGTGATAATAATTGAAACGTCACCGCACAGCTTCAGATCGAACCTGATCATCGTCAGCGCGCATATGCTGCAGGACATGCATGCATAGTGAAGCAGGACTTGGTTGTGTTACCGTTTAGGTTAGGTCAGGTCAGGTCAGACGAGCATTAGGCGATGACGGGTTCAGTTTAGTAGAAGATGCGTACTGTCAAGCAGACAGCAATGGCTGGTATCCTGCTCTTTATTGAAAATAATAATAATGCAAGGACGTTGCCACATCTTGAAGTCTATTGGCAATTGAGTAGTACCGGCCAATTAGGAGCCGATCGGGAACGTGATTGTATAATTATATGCCAACAGAATCATGGCACCATTATGCATGTATGTACTGTGTGGTCCGTGGGTACTGTACCAAATCCTCTGCTGCCCCAGCGTCATCTGCTCAACTCGCACGATATGGCATTGGGAATTTGGGACCAACAACCAAGGACTGCTAACGACCAACGCAACCCTGTTACAGTCTTGCGGCTGCGTTCGGCGGAGAAAACACAAGTGATCCTACAGCAAGACTTTACACCTTTTGTTGCACTACTAGCTATAAGCTTGCGTTCATCATGTGGCCTGATAAATGGCCTTTCTTGTCTCAAGCGTGTACAAATGATCGTGGGTGAATTACATGATGGATTTCTTCGGATCGGATGGGACCTAAGTAAGAAGAATAAGCATCGATTCAGCTCATTACGACCTTATTACCCAGTGATACCGGCCATACCAGTGAAGGACGTAGAATTGATGATTGAACCAGGAAGCCACGGGAGAGGGGGAAAAAAACATGGCATGGGATCAATGCGACTGTTCAGTGGTTGCATAGAAGTAAAGGCGTGGCCCCAGTCTCCGAGACATGCCCAAAGGTGAAGGAGACAGCTGAACAGGCGCAGAGGTGATTGGTGCTCGAGTTAAATTTTCTGGCAATAAATTTGCTTTGAGATCTTGGTACCGTGGTGCATGCATGCTTCTCTGACGCTTTTGCTTGCGCATCAGATTTGAGCAACGGACATCAGAGTTCAGACAGTGGTCCAGCCCTGAACTCTGAAGTAGCGGTAACACGCATGGAGGACAAGCAGCGGGTTGATAGGACTGCAAGCCAAAATCTGCACCTGCATTTCTTCAGGGTTCTAGTTTGTGTTCCTTTTAAGGACTTAAGGTTATGCTGGGTTATCTCGGAAAAAAACTACAAATAATCCGATCGAAATAGTACATGTGTAATTTGTATAATAATAAAAATAATTCTAGCCGAAAATGGTCCATTCCAAAAAAAAAAACGAAAGAGGCCTAAAAGAGGCTACGAATATCGATTATTTCTTCACCTCATTTTTTGTATGGAGTTAACATTTAACGCATCTTAATATGTGACCGATCGCACATCTATTTCTCTTCTTCCTTCGCGCCCCAGCTGGCCGGTAGTGGTGGGCACGTTATACCCAAAAACTGAACCCTAAACCCAACCAAACTAAAACTAAACCGAACTGTTAGTTTCTCGGTTCGGCTTCGGCTTTTAACCTACGAAGTTCGAACTCATTAGTTGAGGAACCAAACACATGAATCAACCCACGCTTAACTCAAATAGCTACGACCACATACAAACCTCACAATGGGACCCTGGCCCATAACCCAAATAAACTCCCATATGCAACTCTACCCCTAGACGGAACACCACATCCCAAGTATGGCGGCGTTTGGCTTTGTGCTAGTGCCACAACGCGAGCAGAGAGTGACGGAGCATTGTGTGATAGTGCGGTGATGCTCGCGCGACATGCTAGCAGGAAGTGTGCGTCACAAATAAAGATGACAATGAGTACCCGAAACCCGAATTCCGATGGGTTTTCACCCCATTAGGACGTGAGTATGGATTAAAACTATTAGACAAAAAGTCATGCTCATCGGGTATGCGGGTGTGACCATGGTATTGTATCACCCAAACCCGTAAACCTATGGGCATATGTATACCCGATTTACATATGAGATTTAGGCATATGTACCTTTAAATTTGTGATATGCATATATTTACATTTCATATATATCAACAAATTTATATATGTTTTGCAAATCCATGTGCATATGTTTTGCATACGTTTATATCTCTTATATATCTATAAAATTATGATTGGAGATTGATAATAATACCATGCAATTTTACGTATGTTTTCTTGGCCATGGGCAACCCATGGGCATCCGAAACTCGCATGGGCATGGACATGGCTATAAAGTTGTACCCATGCATGGACATGAGTTTCTTAATGGGTACGATTTATCCTAATGGACATGGGTATGGTTGGACAATACCCATCGGGTATAATCCATTGCCATCTTTAGGCACCAAGGAAACTCCAATCGAAAATCTAAGGTAGAAAGCCAACACCGAGCCTCTTGATTATTTTGTTTCATAATAAATCGGTTGGTTCTCTGTTCTTAAAAACGAAGTTTTGAAAAAACAAATAAACCCAACCAAGCTTTCGATGTAAACCGGTTGGCAAGTCCTGAGCATGTAGACGAGCCGCTACCATGGTTGTCCGATGTATATTCGTGGTCCTTTTTTTCATCGGAAGTTAGTGACCATGTCTCGTAATATAACGTATCGAGTCCACAACATAGCCACTTTTTTTTTTTTTGCGATACAACATAGAAGCACAACGAACCATTGCCTAGTGCTAGCAAAGCCCACTAGTGTAGAAGCCATCAAACTACGTCCCCACAGATCTAGCTGCTCTAAGAGTGGCACAGTCAGACTATGCGCAGCGTATACTCTATCGCAGACTGTACACGCTCGGCTACGCTACTGCCAGCGTCTGACAGTGTCTTTTCCGGACGTGCGCGGAAGCTGGCTGAACGACGGAGGTGCATGCGTTTGTGGGACCTATGTCCTCGATATGCCCGTGTTGTGATTTAAAGTAGCTAAAAAATGCTATAACTCACAGACCAATGAACCAAATTAAATTCCGTTTCCACCATTAAATTTATTTTAATAAATTCTTCGAAATAAAATTTCAGAAGAATATATTTTGATAAAGTTATAAATAAACTTTAATGATAGTAGTTGATATAGAGTACGAGATATAGAGGATGATGAGTGCGGAAGAACGACGTATAGAGGAGAGAATCTTGATGACTAGGACAGATAGATGATGTATTTAGAGGAATAGCAGTGCGGACAGTCTCAGTAATCAAATTGTTGGTTCAACTTCGACCAACAAACGCTATAAGCCTTCATGTTAAAGAAACTTATGATAGTGGTAGAGGAAAAAAAACGAATATAGAGCCCCGTTGTTGCCTTTCTTGGGTCTCTATGGAGCTTTGGCGATGTCCTTCAGTGATGACGGCAAGGTGGCAGTGGGGACTAAGAGTTCTTGCGCTATTGGTCAAAACCCTATTTGTTTGGCTTATCAACCACCGAAATAGTATTTTTGTCTAACAGAAAAACAACTAAAACAACATCAGTCATGGCTCAGCCTGGGCGTTCGGGTTACCCGATTTGTTCGGGTCGGGTAATTCATAGTTCGGGTAATGAAAACTGTTACCCGATATTAGCCCCGAAAAAACACTACCCGCAATTTCGGGTACCCGATAATTCGGGTTCGGGTTCGGGTATTACCCGATATACCCGAATTTACAAAAAACCAACAAACTTGATAAAAATTTAGTAGCAATTTATACATAATTTCAGCACCAAATGTACATGATTTCAACAATAATATGCAGAGAATAATATATTATAGTCATTTGTTCAAGAAGAGAGAATTATATTTTAATAAAGTGATAAGTTCAAGTGTTCAACTAACAACACATGATAAATATAAAGACACGTACAAAACTTCGGGTAGTTTGGGTATTGGGAGATATTACCCGAATTACCCAAACTAATTTCGGGTAATCAAAATCACTACCCGAATTAAGATCGGGTACCTCGGGTTCGGGTTCGGGTAATTCAGGTTCGGGTATCGGATATTTTGCTCAGGATGAGTCGTGGCTTATCAGCAAAAAACAACCAAACAAATAGGCTGCAAGTTTTTACGTTTTGCCCAAGTCACCTGTCAAATAAATTCTTCATTTATTCTAAATTATAAATAATTTTGATCTTGTCCTAAATTAAACTTTATTTAAAATCTTGACCAAGTCTATTTTATACTACCTCCATCCCTAAAATTTTTTGACTCAAGATTGCTAATGTTTGACCAAGTTTATATTAAATACTATTAACATTTATATCTTTAAATAATTTTATTATAAAAATATATTCTATAAATAATATAATGATGTTAGTATCATATTACAAATCTTAGTATATTTTTATATAAATTTAGTCAAAGTTTGAACTATTTGACTTCTCGAAAAATGATAATTGCATTGTTTTGGATACAGAGGTAGTAATCGCAAGTTGCCGGTGACTGTTGACCGGAGATCAAAGAACCCGAACGCTTGATCCGAAGCCAGACCCTCAATTTCTTCGGCGGCAAGAGTTGACACATGGTGTAGGAGCTTTTGAGCAAATTTTACCACCGGTACAAATAAAAAATTTCACGCAGCACAGTTTTGTACCCACATTTATATTTGAAGACATAAATAAATCGGGCTGCCGTGTTACCTAGGGTACACTTTATTTCTGCAGTCCTGCAACAGCATTAGTGCTACACTACGCTAGTACTACTAGTACCAGCCACAGCAACTATTTGGCGAAAGCCATACACATCTGAAGCTCCCGTGCGTCTACAGGTCCACCGATCCAGCCGTCCCAGTCCAGGGAGACGTAAACGTAAGTACTCCCTCCGTCAAAAAATAAAGAAAAAAAGAGCCGTTATGTAATGTGTTAGTCAAACTTCTTTAACTTTGATTAAGTTTATAGAAAATATGTGCAACATTTATATCTCGAAATAAGTTTATTATTAAAATATATTCAAATATCTATCTAATGATACTAATTATGTACCATAAATATTATTACTTTGTTAAATATAGTTAGTTAAAGTTAAAATTTATTGACTTTTTAGAAAGCGAGAACGACTCTTTTTTTGAGATGAAGGGAGTACGTAGTAGTACATTAATATTACGTCAAAATAGCTGTAGTTTTAGTTCGGTACCGGAAATCTAACTAGATTTATATAAAAATATATGTATTGTTTTTACCTTTAAATAAATTTATTAATATTAAAATAGATTTAACGATCTATTTAATGATATTGCTTCGGTATTATAAATATTTTTTTATATAAAATTATTAAAGTTATTTATTGGAAAGTGAGGACGACTGTATTTCGACACATGAGATGAGAGTACT